>CAWUFW010019005.1:0-201424 GCA_963921515.1 Calotriton arnoldi
CTGCCCAGTCGCTTAGGGGTGCTGCAGAGAGCACTGACATCAGAAAACATGGTGATACATTATGTACGATTCAGAACCAATGGACACGCCCAGACTGGAAATTTCCAGATGGAGGCAGCTACACAAAGCAGGTACAGAAGGATAAGTTTCGATCCTGAGACCGGGCACACACTATCTCTATGCCAAGGTTGTTCTGCCTGCGCCCATCACTGGACTAGTAGGAGCAGGCCTCTATCTAGTGGGAAAGGTATGCGCTAATAAGAACAGTGTATTCATTAGTACAGCAAGGCCCAACCTTGGAGAAAACGAAAATTACCAAAGCTGCTTCTCGCAGAGGCAGAGAGAGAGATTAGTTTCGTTCATGGATCAAAATGGCGGCCGCGAATGCTAACTTATGCAGAACAATATATAAACGACACAGCTAAGACATTTTTATTCTAACACCACAAATGTGCAGTTCCTACCGTGAGGTGGAAACTACACAACATGGCACCCAACGTTGGTTAGGTTCTTAATTAATGGATCGCCTGTGTAGTTCAATCGTACCTTCTCAGAGACCCCAACTTACCTCTGAACTGGAGACGTCCATGGTGTTAGAGAACATCTGGCTCAACTAAGTAGGTAATCACTATGTATTGGCTGTAGGTCTGGGCGTGAAATTCCGCTCCGCTCGCAGTGTATGCAGTTTTTCCCACTCCGCGTAGTGCGTGGAGTTCCCAAAAACTCAGCTCTGCATAGTGGAGCAGAGTTTTTCCCTCACTCGCGCTTGCCAACGTTAAGTTGGCGAGCGAGGAAACTCTTACTCCAGACCACCTACTGGTGAGATTTCTGAATGCGGGCGGTCACGGATGGCCGCTACCGCTTGCGTTGAGAAACCTTCGGTTCCCATTGAGGAAGCTGCAGCTCAAGTAGAACATCTACGTGAGCGGCAGAAAGAAGATGCGCCCTCTAGCGCTCCACATGGTGGCATTCGCTCTGATTTTCCAGCTGTGGACAAATATCCGGTGCTAAAAATCAGTGGGAACAGCGTGACCTAACGCACTTCGCCGCTTGCGGAACTCTGCGTATTGCGGTGGAGTTTTTTGGCCAGGCCTAATTGTCTGTAGGTAAAACAAGCTTGTAAGGATTATTATTCCCATTGTGTCACCCTCTCTGTAAATTCATTTAGCTAAATATGTCTGACAACGAAAGAAACCAGGCATTAAACATAGCAGAAAACTGCAGACATGCAGGTACTCTGAAACTATTACAACATGGTCTTCAGGCAAGAAGAGGAGATGTTGCCCTTGTGGTTGAGGCATAAGAAGCATTTAGGACAGAGGTGTTCTATTCTTAGGGTACATTCCCTGATGCAGACTACGCCACACAGCTATTTCATACCTACACTGAGGATGAAATACCAGAAGAATACACACCATTCGAAGAAATAGATATACCTCTCACTTACCAAGAACACATAAATTGGTTTAAAGGCGCCCTCCCACATACAACAGCAAATGTTAGACTCGTTCCACTCAGTAATGAAGGAGCGACATGGCCAGTCTTGGCCAGATACACACTGCATCCTAATGTTGATAATTTACCAGCAGCAGAGATGCGAACACTGCATAAAGACTTAGTAACAATATACAGGATTCTAACACTGTTCGTTATGTGGACATTGACACTTAACCCTACGTCAGGCTAGAGGAAATTCCATTCTGGATTGCACAAAAACAAGCCAGTTTGAAGCAGTATTTCTTCATGCAGGCCCACAGGAAAAACACAGAAAACTAACAGTTTGCTTGCCAATGGGGACAGCTCCCCGGTGGAAGACTGCACCACTTGGGGTACAGTCTTTGCTGCAGTATATACCAGAACACATGTTACCCCTTCTCTGGCTGTTTTACCTGAGATGCTGAAACAGCTACAGAAAGAGTACGGGGCACCACCTGCCCTGGAATTAGGGATGAAGCTGTTGAGCAATTTTGCCGCAGTATCCGCCATTATGTTAAGTAACATAAAACATGAAGCAGCAGCATTGGCTATACGCTAACACCTACAGGATTTGACTCTTGCACAGCAGGAGCGCAAATTACCTACCATTATCAAAGAAACCTTGCTACGCTGGGTAGAGATAATCTGGAAGCCAGACCTGGTAAACTACAATTAAAGGGTAATTCTGAAAAAGATAACTCTAAGCAAGCACCCAACTATTCAACAAAGAAGAATTGGGATAATAATCAAAAAAATAATAAAGACAGGATAAAATTACCGGGTGGATCTCATCAGTAGGAAGCCACTGAAAAATGATATCATCTTTGAAACCGTTATAACATTAGACTGCCCAACAGGTATCAAGATACTGCTACGCGTTTGTCTCGTTCCTTTCAGGAATCATTTGATAAACTTTCAGAGAGAGGTGGACGGTCAGAGCGCAGAACCGAGGAGCATGTGAAACCAAAGAAGGACTCACACCGCTTATCTGTCTACATAATAAAACAGGAAGATAAGCAGAAACTTTCCAAGCCTCAATTCAAAAAGAAGAAGGTGGCCGGTCTAAAGGTCAGGCATGCCCCAGATATTGAGGACTCTGCTTCTGAACAGGGAGAGGGCATTGGCAATGCTAGATAGCATGGCAGAAGTCATGATAGTTCACCAGAACCTGAGGGATTTCTGGTGGGAGTAGCGCTAAGTGAGTATATCATGGTGGAAACACCTGATACAAGGGTAAGTGTTCCCCATCGTTTACACAAACTAGAGCTCCAACTGGAGGAGGGCCTACCCAGAAATATCAATGTTCTCTTTTGGGAAGACTTGACTTACAGTTATGATATTTTACTGGCTGAAAAGGATTGGCCACCTGATTTCGTAATGGATTGCCCAAATGGGGAAACAGTAATTTTACCTGCTTTCTCTGACCTTGTTCCAGAATCCGTGAAACATTCATATGCCAAGGATTGGGCACTGGTGCTAGCTCCTGCGTTATACTGCAACCATGTGGGACGACGGTTCTCCATATCATGAAATACCATTGAGGACAATCCTACAACCTCAAAGACAATACCCAATAAAACATGAAGCTAAAAAACAAGTCAGGGAAATTCTAGAACAACTTGAATATCAAGGTGTAATAGAAAATTGCATCTCATCTAAGAACAATCCTTTATTTCCTGAAATGAAACCGGACCATTTATATCGTCTAGTATTAGATTACAGACATTTAAACACAGCTACTCGCACATTTGCAGTACAAAACGCACACAGTGCCGCATTAATGAACAACAATGTGCGGAAAAAATACTAAACAACACTTAATATCTCAAATGGATTTTTCTGCCAAAATATAGCGCCTGGAAGCAGATATTAGGCCACCTTCAGTGCGCTAGGCAGAGTGACAGAACTACTACAAAATGTTGACGATGAGGCATTGTCGTTATGTTGATGACATTTATCTGACGGATGATTACCTTATGGTACACTTGACAAGAGTGGATCGCATAATATTTTGACTTGCTCACATGAGTTACAAATTCAACTTTAAAAAATCAAAAATTGCCCACCTCAATGTCCTTTTTCTGGGATATGAGTTGTCAAGTGAAGGCAAAAGCCTTGCAACACACTTCCTAGAGAAATGCGTGCTTCTTCAACCACCGATAACACTGAAAAGACTACAATCCATTTTGGGATTTCTGGATTTTGGCAGAACATACATTCCAGATTACACAGAATGGGTTAAACTGTTCTATGACTTAATATGTCCAGACTTTTCAAGTACACATTGGACACAAGAACACAGAAACACTTTACGCTCCGTACAAGCTGACATGATAGCTTCCAAACATTTACACATGTGTGAACACCATGAACCTGATGATCCACGTCATTGCATGAACATCTGGATGCACAAATGTTACATTCAATGAAGGTGACACAGTACCGATTGTATATAGGGCTCATCTATAAACAAAAGCCTAAATGTGTTTTGCAGGTACTGAAAACTAGGACTACTGTAGTGAAAGAGAGAGCCCTGGGTCAGGGTAAACGCATGATTGTTGTGACCCCGGTGCCAACCTTAGAGGCCGTCACCAAAGCAAACGTTCCAAACGCCAAGGCTTTACATCCACGTTGGATACAATGGGATAACTCCCTCACTGCACCAGACGTAGATTACAGATTTAATTCTACACTTCAAACACAAGCCTTTTTGCAGCATGAGCAAGAATATCCTCTGCCCAATAAAATAATGCCTGTAGATCGCTATGACTACATAATATATACTGATGGATCTGTCCAGCCTGCCGTAGGAACAAAGCATCAATACTCAGCTGCATGAGCGCTCGTAAAGGGACACATGTAGGATGGAGAATTCCATTCTGAGAAAACCTACACAAAGTCACTAAGTGACTGTACAGTGCAGCTGGTGGAACTAAAGGCTCTAATGCTGGCACAGGAAAATACAGATCATGAATTCTCCATACTCATAGTGTGTGATTCATATTACTGTGTCCAGTCCTATAATGAAGACTTACATCACTGGAGCCAGTATGGATTCAGAGACTCAAAGGGATGCCCAATTAAGCACAAGCTGCTTTGGGAGAAGGTGGCAAAGCTGAAAGATTGCTTGCCACATACTCATGTTATTCATACATTCAGCCATCAGCATTTTGCCGTTCATGCTGCAGGGAATTCCATGCCTGATGAAGCCGCAAAAGCAGCAGTTCGTAGTGCTGCAGTTGCTGTAATCACTCGTTCTAGTACGAGGATAGACAGAGACATCATGGTGGTTGCCAACGCTTAAAGCGACGGCACCCACCTGCCAAACGAAAGTACTCCTACAAGTTAGATGCACAAAACATGCCATATGCTCACATTCCTGGAGTAGGGGATAGAGTAATACCAAACACAGATTGCAGACTTTGGTTGAAACTAGCTGCACACGAGGGTCTGGCTTCTGCACATGCAGGGTTGGCAGCTACAACTTAATTTCTACAGCAAAGCTATTGGTGGCCCAGTCTCTACAAACAGACCATGGACCTTGTCCTTAAATGCAACATCTGCAAGCAGCTGAAGGGCTCTACGATAGCGCATCCACCACAGATACCTCTACTGATTTTTTTTTGATTTTTTTAAACAGTGGCTTGTGTCTATTTGGACCACTGCGGTCCCTCACAATCAGATGGAGCTTACAAGTACATCTTGGTAACATTAGATTCCTGCTCTAGATTGCTGTCGGCTGATGCTCGAATTGTTATAAAGGATCTGCAAGTCTATTGAGACATATGCAATTGGCACATTACACTCTGACCATGGTCCGGCGTTTAGCTCTCGGGCTTACAAAGAAGCCATGGGAAGTCTGGGTGTGACCTAGTGCTATTCCTGACCTTATATTCCTCACCCTATCATCCTGAGGGAAATTCAATAGTAGAGAAGAAAAACCGTGACTTAAAGCAGTCTTTAACAGCGAGGGTACTAGGCTCGGGTGGCATTTGGGTCCATCACCTATATTGGGTCCATAGAGCTTGATAACATGCCATAACATGCCAAGAAAATCCCTGAGTGGTCGTAATCCCTTTGAGATCCTGTTTGGGGTTAAGATGTGGTTCCCAGACCTCGAAAATCCCAGCACAGTGGCGGCAGAAACACCATTCGCCATCAATAAATGTAAGTAAGTAAGTCCGTTTTTATATAGCGCAGCTACTCACCCTTACGGGTCTCAAGGCGCTGGGGGCCGTAGTGGGAATTAAGTGAGCTATTGCCCAGAGTCACATGGTGCTGAGCTGCCGCCGGAGCCGGGGATCGAACCGTGAACCCTGTGCTCCGAAGTCAGCTGCCCTGGCCGCTGCACCACACCTCTCCACTATTGCACCACACCTCTCCATTATTGCACCACACCTCTCCACTTTTTTATTACAGGAACTGAACAATTTCCAGGACGAACAAAGCAACATCCAAGTAATACGCACCGCCATTGGAGAAGTGAAGGTAGTGCCGGCAAGACCTGGGTGGGTCCCGAACTTTGGGCTCTGGTCAGGGAGAAAATAGTGGACAAAAAGAATTTGGGCCATCTTACAGAGCGCCTGTGCCTGTCCTGGCTATTGAAGGTACCAGAATTGTGCTTCTTCTGCCCCTTGCCAGTCTCAAAGACAAACAAATTGCCTCCATTGATCTGATCAAACCACACTATGTGGCTGATTCTCAACAGAAAGCCACGTGGGCTCCTGGGTAGGTACCTGCCTCCTCTCGCTACTGTCCAGGAAGTTCAGATGGAAGCCTTGATATCTCAAGATGCACCTTCTCTCGCACAAGAGACACCAACAAACGACAATGAAGTTTATCTTCTACCTGTTGCAAATACGACAACTGTACAGTCAACTCATACAGAAACACAGATTTTGTTCCGGAAACCAGACAAGAATAAAGTCTACATAAACGTACCCCAGATCGAGT
The DNA here is from genome assembly GCA_963921515.1 of Calotriton arnoldi. Taxonomy (NCBI): domain Eukaryota; kingdom Metazoa; phylum Chordata; class Amphibia; order Caudata; family Salamandridae; genus Calotriton; species Calotriton arnoldi. The sequence goes on from CAWUFW010019005.1 coordinate 6,430, forward strand.
CATCTCCCAGTTCTACAAATCCTGCTGAGCTGGCAAAAATAGATCAGACAGCCTCTGGCTTTTTCATCAACTTTGAAGACTTCTCATCGGATTCAACTGATCCTCCGCCACCACCATCACTCCCTTTCAGGTTGAAAGTGCGTGTTTTTTATCTTTGGCTGAAAAGAAAATATCTTGTCTCACCTTGGTTACATCTTTGTATTACAATTGTGTAACTTTTCCTGGTCCTCTAAATTGGTTTAGTGACTGTCTTTTTCCTGCTTTTAAACAGACATTATCTTCTGGAATGCTCTGCAGTACAACTGATGAACTTAGTACTAAAACCACATGCATCATCACACGTGAACTGAGAGACCTTTCCCTGGTGAACATTACAGCAGTTCCAGTTCCCAAGGGGATTGTATGGGATAGGGTATTGTATGATGTATTGCTATAAATTCCAAACTTGTTCAAAATTTCTTTAAATGATGTTGTTACCCCTAGTGCTGTTTCTGATGATTGGGACAGTAATACAGTGCATGAATTGCTAGGAGATCTACAGCATTCAACTGTGTTTTCCTCTGATGAATTGTTTGATGGTACATCTAATTATGATGGCATTATCTGTTTTAAACATTTTGGTAATCATTTTCTGCAGAAAGCCAGTATTCCACGTGCTGTTTATAATTACACTCAATAGGACCATTGCCCTACACCACCTCAGGTAGCTCAAACACATTTGCACAGAAGTGTGCTTATTTTTCTGGTTATTACACAAATGAACCGGCCTCATATTATTATAGTCCCGCTCCAAAACCTGCAAAGAAAAATATTCTAACGGACACTAAGCTGATATATACTGCATCTTTTCTTTCCCAGCTGTCTGTACAGGGTTTTGACTTCTGGAGGGACACTACAGATGCAAAACATATAAGGGGGACAAGAGATTGGCAGGTTCAGAGAACTGAGGCTTTGTTTAGAGCATGCCTCATACCACAACAAATGATTCTCCTGAACAAGACTGTACAACAAACATTGTGTCTTGGAATAGCTAAAATGAAAGACTTGAACATACCATGGATTCCCACATTTGCACGGTTTGACAATTGGTAACAATATACACACTACAGTGAAGATACATTAGATGCCATGCTACTTAATGGCACATACAATTCATCTGACTCCAATTGGAAGGGATGGTTAGTTTGGCCATTGGACACTAACGGGTGTCAGTCACAATTCTTAGGTAACACCAAGGCTTTCAGGGCTAATAGACCGGACAAGCGTTATGTACAATCTGAACACACAAGGGTAGTGACAACCTACAGTGTTGGGAGGTTGTGCTTTGATTGGCTAAAAACCTCAACACTGTCCCAGGTGAAACAACACTTGTCCCTTTTGTCTGATGACCTGGATCTCAGGGACTTTTTATTGGGTCCCCAGAAGCCACATCAAAAGCGCTTCTTGTATACAATATACAATGAGATATGGAAGGTTTCTAAGCAGGATGCTGCTGAAAGGCTGTGCGAAATTGACAGGGTTAATTTAGAAAAGGCTTTGGCAGTGGTAGACAGCGGTAGGACCACCTTATCCTCTAGAATATACTCTTTGGGCAACATAATGTCGTCTGCAATAGACATTATACAGCAGGACATGTCGGCATTACAACATGGGCAGTCACAGCTTAGGTCTATTATGCTATTGAGCTGAACTCTTCGAACATTATGTTTTGGCCACGTGCCATGGTGACATAGTAACACTCACTCAAAGACAAGGGACTGGGGGCGTTATAAGGTCCAGCATACATGCCCCTACAATAATCAATATAAGAAGGTATGCAGTTCCTAAGAAGGGAAGAAGGAGGGGACAACAGGACTGGATGGTCCTCAGTCCAAAGTTATAGGGGGAATAAGAGATTCCCCCTATTGGAATTAGGGCCCTCACACACCTGGCTGGGTGTCATGCTTCATCATAGGGCATGCTCCTCGTCAGGTTGGCGCTGCAATACCCGAAGGGCTCCCTATGAGGGGCTCTTTGCCGGAGATCTTTTATTCCAAAGTGCCGTTGGGTGCCGTGTGGGTATAGGGCCTTGGTGTGTAGATGGATGTGAAGCAAGGAGCATGCCCTATGATGAAGCATGACACCCAGTCAGGTGTGTGAGGGCCCTAATTCCAATAGGGGGAATCCCTTATTCCCCCTATAATTTTGGACTGAGGACCACCCAGTCCTGTTGTCCCCTCCTTCTTCCCTTCTTAGGAACTGCATACCTTCTTATATTGGACATATTAACACTACTAGTCTGTTTTCCCCATATCAACTAATGGAACAATAGATCCTCATGGCCCAGAAGGATGCTAGGTACACCATGTAACACATTGAAAACCTAGAATAATTACCTTTCACCATTGCGGAAACACTGTCTGCGGTTTGGCTAATCCATGGGTATATTTCTTTGCCAATTTTGACGTTCCATTTACAATATTGTCGGCAACACCATCAAGTAAGCAGATATGAAGTGCTAGGGGAAGGGTATATACATGAGTATTGGGAACTGCCTTTCAAGTATCGATGTAGAATTGGGGAGGCTGAAGTCTTTCTCAGCCGTTCCGACTGTGAGAACACTTTAAGTGGTTCCCTTGTCTACAAAGACATTTAGCTCCACAGGGCTTGTAGTGCGTCTGTGGCGAACCTGTCCTGTTATATGAAAGGTTCCCCGGCGGCCGTGATTTGTCCAGTTTTCAAATTGCTCTCTAATGGGAGCTTTTTGATGCATAACAGTAAAGGCTGTTGTGGGATGAAACCCAGCATCGCCTATCTGTTGACTGTAAATTCCATAGTTACTTGTACTCAGGTTCTGTTTCCACCTGCCTGCACAGTTAGGGAGGCAATGCTGTGGCCTTCGATAAACATTTCCAACATACGCTTTGATGCTCTGAGCAAACTGAAAGCCATGCTTTTTCAAAAAGATGTGGCCATAACATCCTCTAAAGCAGTGCTTTCCAAACTTTTCATGTTGGTGACACACTTTTTAGACATGCATCAGTTCGTGACACGGTCATTCAGTTTTACTAGCAAACCGGAGGTTAAATTAGCTACATATAAGAGATAAGGACAAATACATGCCATAGAAATTGTAAATAACAAAATGTATAGGGACGCAACATATCTCCCGAAAAAATTACTAATACCTCCCACACAAGCAATTCTTATAGCTTTGGGGCCTTGAATATTTTGAATTGTCACACTTATAGGCGTGTGATGGTTTGTAGTTGTGAAGGTAGTATCATTGGCAGCGCTGGCAGGGGCAATGGGTGGGTCAGGCTGTGGTAGCCTCCTGACGAGGGCCTTGGCACGTATTTTTGTTTCTTTTTTACAAATTAAGCTCTGGAGGAGAGCAGATGGTGTGTTCATAATAACACTGGATGTCTCGAACATGGTTGACTGTGCGCTCTCAGCTGCTGGTGTCTGTTAGTGTGTGCTCGTGTGTTTGTATATCGGAGTATGGGTCTGATTGTGTGTATGCAAATGAGTGTGCCTTCTGATGTGTGTTTTTTTAAATATGAACGTCTTGTATGTGCAAGTGAAATTTGTGCTTTTGTGTTTCTGTGTCATTGTGTGATATGTGTGCGCATCTCCAATTGTGTGACTTTGTGTTCAGTTGTGAATGCCGGCACGTGTCAGTAAGTATGTGTGTGTGACTGCGTGTCTGAAAGTTTGTGGGTTTTTTACAAGAACGCAGCAACTAAAAGTGAGTTTCAGCACTAGTGGCAACTGTGAAGAATCCTTTTTCTGGCAACTCCTCCCAAAACTCTGACAGGTCTGAAGATACTCTCAATGGCTTTCTGTTAATACGTTTAAAACTACCCTAAGGAACCTACATGTTGTGATTCTACCAGAGCATTTGTGAATTAACTGGGCAAAGAATTAAATAATATTCAATTCATTACTGTGGTGCACAATAAAGAGCATCTTGGTCACATTTACAACTGTTGCACAACTTAGCTGTTGCATCCTCTTTAAATATTTGTAAGATTCACTGCTCTGAACTCTGGATTTTTATATATTCAGCATGAATGCCACACATGACCACAGTACTCTGAAAGTTTACTATTAAGGACATCCCTGCAGTAGCTGCACAAGAGTTCCTTCCTCGACAGCCGTGGCTTCTCAAAGTGTGAAGCCACCCTTTGTGGATTTGTCATGGATTGTGATGTCTAAGAGCACCTTCTTCACTGGAACAACTACAAATGCCTCTTCCTTCTCTTTCCCAAAGGTGAAGTTTGCTAGTGGAAAGCCATATGGTGGGAAAGAGGGGAAATATAGTTTCTTGGCACATACTCCCTTACAGTCTGAACTATGGAATGAAATCTAATCTCTTGATGGAAAGCAATCCTCAGACGAGAATGTAACCATGGACCCCCGGGGGGCCGCGCCCCACAGTTTGAAGACCTCTGCCCTAGAGTCTGTTGGCACTTAAGTAAGATGTTTGTTACATACTCAAAGGGACGAAAGACTTCGTGAACCTGCCAGGATTCAGACAAGTGATCATGTATATTTGCTCATGTGAAGAGAGATTTGAAAAGTCTCCTAGGAGTACAGTTTGCAGGCAACTTCGCTAAAGCAGTGTTTTTATCCCCAAACAGTGTGGCTATAAACGCCAACTGGTTGTCGAGGCCGCGTCTCTGCGGATTCCACTCGGATTGTAAACCTCATGGCGGTGTTTGCAGGAGAGCCACATCGCGCTTCCTGGATTATTCATTTTGCAGCATGCTTGAATTCTTTTTCCGAACGAGGTCCTGAGTGACCCCAGGATTTTTTGGTCTTCGGGCTCTGCGCGCTCCTATTTCTAATTGGCTAAAATGCCACAAGGATTGGATGTCCATTGTTAGAACTGATTCCCTTGAGCAGTTTTGTGGATAGTAGTGTGTTTTGCTTTGAGCCTAGCAAGATCCGTGTTTTTGGGCTCCAATTTTGTTTGTCCTGACAAATTAATTATGCGCGGCAAGAACGCGTGTGGGAGCGCATTTGTGTATCTGTGTGCTTGTAGCAAGAGTGTCGAACAAAATTCCCTGAACTCACCTGTATCCTGTCTGGAATTTGTTTTCATGGCCGGCATTTCTCTGGCATACACATCAGGGTAATGAGCGTCACTGAAAGCCTTTCCTAATTCTTCTAGCGGCTCCATCCCCCGACATTCACGCCGCAGTATTTTACTCACCGCCGGGCCAGCGGGAGAACGGCAGTGCGATGCGCCTCCTTTCCGCCTTCTGCAGGACCAGGTACTGCATCACTGACATGAACAGTACCGTCCTGCATGATGAGTAGACCGCGTCTACGCATCGTCGTGCGACACACCCACACATGGCAGGCGACACAGTACTGTGTCGCGACACAGAGTTTGGAAAGCTCTGCTCTAAAGAGATGTTTGATCTCCAGGTTGCGAGGTCCTCTTCAGAGATATAGGCGCCATTTCATACTAACTTCCCACTGCATTTTAAGGAGCTGGTCCATCATATTATTAACATGTCTGATACGAATAGAGTAGAGCCCTTTTTCAGTCTCTAGGCCCTGGGTTGGTTAGTACCTTCCAGACAGTTTTCAGGGTTATTCCATCTTTCATGCATTCTCTACTCTGAAGCATTTTTGGAGGCCTGTCGCTTGTCTTGCTCCTGATTTGCGGTACTGTGATTTTAATTTTTATGCTCCACAATGGATGTCCCAGCTCAAAACGACATGGAACGAGCCCTGCCACATGTGCTGTTGTGGCATAAACATATGGTACATTGCTTCAGCACAACTTTGCTTCAGGAAATGAATGCTCATTGGTTCTTGTCCTTTCGGCCTGTCTGGCTGCACTGCATGCAATCTGTATTCCGCTATCTGTTGTGCACTTTCGAATGTGCCCTGAATTTATGCCTCGGATCGCAATTGGCTGAGCAGTCAGACATACATGTACTGGTGGACCCCTGAAAGGCCCATTTGTATAGTTGTCCCCAGCATATTCCATTGCCTCTGAACGCATTTTTGGAGCCGTCCTGAAATGCTTCAGCTCCTAGTGAAATGGATCTTGGCTCTGCGGACCGTCTAGAGACTGTGGTCACTCCCTCAGCGGCGGTTGTGGGGGCCAGATGGGAGTACATTTGCTCTATAAATCAGAATCGACGTTCGCCTCTCGGAACATCATCTGCGCTTGCTGGAAGAAGAAATGTTTCGTCTACAACTCGGAACACATAAACAATTGGCTATTCCATTTGATTAGAACATTTTGATTTGGTGTGGTTTTTACAAACTGACTTTTAAATTTCCTTCATTTTTATACGTATTTAAGAGAATGGCTTTCTGTTTGCTTTGAGTTTCAAACTTAACATGATTGCCTTTTTTAAACTTGGTTTTAAAGTAATTTTATATAATGGAGCTTTTTATGCCATGTCTTTTATATAGTTTTTAGGCCCTTTAGATAGCTTTTGAGTCGTCCCTTTGTCTGAGGAGTGGGTGTTATGTGTCTGAGGTAGGCCTACATAAAACCGACACCATCTTTCATCATGGGCACCTTTTCTTAAGTTGCATTCCCCTTTACACAATAACCTTTTACACACATTTGCGTGCGTGACATTTTGGATTAGTTTCTTTGAAACTGCTTCGCTTAAAGATTCTGCTTCGCCTAACATTATCACGATTCCTTGAACATCACGTACAAGGCCTCGACACATATTGTGCAAATGTCGTTCTGTTTTTCATCCACGAGGCGACATGGCTATCTAGAGACAAAAACAATGCTGGCGTGCACAGGACTCGCAAGGATGATTTTCTTTATAAATAAACAAGCATTTCTGGGTTTTGGCAGAGGAGCGCTTTGCTGATATTGGCGAGGCCTCTACACGCGGAATCTTCAGCCCAGCAGCTGGCTGACTTCTCCTTGCAAGAGTTTCCAGCTTGAGACCAAGACGGGGACTTGCATTCTTTCCCATCAGGTACTGGGGTTGGATTCTCCAGTACGGGGATTCTTGGCTAGGCACACACACTTGCCCTAGAAACTTAGGTTAGGGACTGCATAGTAAGAGTACGACCAATTTTCTATATTGTGTTTTATGCCTGCATATATAAAACATTTTACCACCATGGTGGAGCTTTTTTTTCTGTTCACCATTCTGGTGCTCTTAGTAAGTTTAATTTACTTCTGCCTATTGATCATTGCAGCACATATATTCTATACAAAAATCCCACTGGTTCAAGAAATATTGAAAAATGTTCCTCTGTGTATTTCTTGTATGTTTCTCTTAGAGAACTAGAGCACGAGCGTCTGAGCAAAAGGGTTCTAGGTCTGTTACCACACTTCCTGGGAGCAGGGTTGTCATGTTCAGTGGTTGCCAGAAACCATTTGCTGCCCGACTAGGTTTGCACTGTGAGCTAACTGGTCTATAGTGTGAGAAGTTGGCCTGGCATATGCTGTCCACTAATTATAGTGGGCACCTTGCACCAGTCCAAACAACCCCTTATTGGAGATAGGTTAAAGACAACCTTATTGAAAGCTATCCTAGTGGTAGCTATGGAGAGCAGCCTTCAGGCTAAGTCTTGAAGGAATGTAAAGCAGCTTGTTTTACCAGTCTATAATCTCTTGAGTGACCAAATGAAAGGGCACCACACCAGGTATATATTCAAAATATATGTATTTATTGCTAAACACGCCCTCTAGTCTCTTTATGAGGCTAGAGTTCGAAGTACACAAGTTATAAGTTATTTAAACACAGTAATAGCACAAATACACGTTTGGGCCCTAGGGGCGTACCAAACCATATACCAATAAAGTGGTATAAGAACCACGACTGAACTAGACACTAGGCCTAGAGCCTCTAGAAGTGCTTGGACCACAAGGAACCACCCAAGGTAGTGACACAGGGGACCCACGGGGGACGCGTGCAGTGTAAATACACAACCGCGATACGCCGTTAACTTCTATGGAGAAAGTCGCGATCAGGAAATTAAAGAAAAGGGACACTTAAAGGAGGACTTGGAGCAAACCCTTTGAGAACTAGGTCGTTCTAGAGTCTCTACCCACGGGAGCACCGGAGTACTCGTGTTACCTCACCCAGGGAAGCCGGGTGCATAGGTGCCTTTCGGGGTCGGGTTTCGTCGTCGATTTGAATGTCGATCTGCTGCAAAGTGCTGCTGGCGACCAAGTGGAAAGTGTCCGGGTGGATCCAAGAGTGGATCGGAGATCTGAAGAACCTGAAAGCAGAGGGGACAGAGTCTGGGTCACTAGCCAGTGACCAGGAAGGCGATGGACAGATGCCCACCGATGTCGAGTGCTTCAGGTGCGTTGACGGTCGTCTTGACTCTTCAGCCACGAAGTCCAGGAGGCGTTGTCGGCAACCAGGAGCAGGATTCGGGCTGGTACACGATGTCTGTCGAGTGCTGAGGTGTCGTCGACCGGATTGGACCCAACAAGCCTTGGCAACGGCAAGTCTCGGTGAAGATGAAGATCGTCGATGGTGCAGACCAGCAAGGTCTGAGGAACACACCCAGCGAGGGTAAGTGAGGGCAGGCCTGGAGCAACCAGGATGCCCAAGAGGAAAAGGATTGGCCTTCGTGAAGGGCTACTAGCCAACGGGCTAGCGACCGCGAAGGAGCCTCGAGACGTCGCACGTGGATCTGGCTCACAGGACACTCGTGGAGTGGAGGCCAGTGATCTTCGGTGCAGTAGGTGCTGGAGGCTAGGGCTACTCGGAGCCCAAAGCATGACTTCGTGGGAGACCCAGAAGAGGATGCACTAGCAAATGCGTGCGGTGTCCAGGGGTCACGGTTCCACGTTACCCACGACAGCTACGGGCCTCAGCTTTGCTGGGGACTCAGGGCAGCCTCGGGAAGTCTGGAAATCCACCTCTGGTGATGCAAAGACTTCGGCGTCCGACGGGAGCTTAGGCGATGCAGACCGGACAATTGCTTCTTTGGTGCCTGCCAAGCAGGGGAGTCACTCCTTGACCCCAAGGGAGATTCTTCTGTCCTCTAGTCTTTAGTAGAGCGTCGAAGGTCCAGGATTCTGTTTCAGAGTTTCGTCCAGGGATAATCTAAAGTCCTAAGGACTGGGTTCCTATACTTATACTAAGTTTAGGGGTTGGACTACTCTGTGGCCCCACCTATGGGTGGGTCAGGGCAGAGGGGTGGCTACACCCCTTTCCCTTTGTCCAGTTCGCGCCAAAGCAGGGGCTGCAAGCCCTGATCCGGTTTGAACTGGGGTATGCACTAGGGACACCAAATGTGCCCCCAGTGCAGGACTTCAAAGCACCCGAAAGTGCTCCCGCCCAGCCCCAATACACATTATCCTGTCTGGGGAGGTGGTCACACCTCCCTGGGACAGGAAACCTGTGTCCAGGCCTCCCCTGCCGGAGTTTCGTCCAGCAGCAGGAGGCCAGACTCGTGGCTGTGGCAGCAGCATCCATTTTGTGATGCCAGGGCTTTAGAAAGAAGTTACCGGCCAGGCCAGGGTTAACATGTCTCTCCCTCTAGAAGGGTGGAATGCTACCCCCGCCGCCAGGATTGGCGGGGGGGTAGTATTCCAAGATGTTTGACACCAAACACGACATGTTTAGGTGCAGCCATTCCAAAGTTAGCATTTAACGCGAGGTTATAATGCGCTTAAGAGTATATGGTCAGGCTGCACTACAAACAGCATCAGAGAAGGGTCTCCGAACGCTGCAGAGGGGCCCTGCTCATGCAGGGGCACCCTCTCACATAGGAACCACACACTCTGCCTTCAGGATTGATAAGGCCTGCCATAGGAGTGACTTATAGGTTTATATGTGTGTATGTATTTAGTGATATAGGTAACCTATATCACTGTAAGGGGTGCATGCACCACCTTACCCAGGCTGCAGTAGCAGACCTGTGGTGTCAGTTTGGATGGCCTTCCAGGGGTGGCATAATATATGCTGCAGCCCCTGGTAGGCCTCTGAGGTACCTCTGCCCTTGGTACATAGTATACCATATACTAGGGACTTATAAGGGCACTCCAGATTCCAATCAGTGACGTGCCTAAGGCACATGGAAACCATTTTAGAGAGAAAGCAGATAGACTGGGGCCCTGAATAGCAGGATCCCAGTCCAACTAAGTCATAAACCAGCAAAACACCATAAAAAAAGTGGGGGCAACCATATAGTCAGATTCCACCTTCCTACATATAGGACAACATATCCTGAGGGGTGCATAGAATCAGTCTGGCACCATTCCAATATTTATGCTGTCCACAAACGTCCAGTTCCTACAGTGAGGTGGAAACTACATGACAACGTGGGATATTGAAAACCCTAAGTAGCTGTTGCTGGCATGTGGCGTGTTTGCAGTGGATTCAAACTGGATACGGTTGTTAAGTTAAAGGCAATAGATGAACTGGGTGTGATTGTGAGAAGGGTTCTGAGACTTTGAAATAAACAATTGTTGTGGAAGAGAGAGGTGAAAGACCAGATAGGTTTATGGATTTTGACGAGGCTGCCACAGTACGTGTGCCTGTATGTCCCTTTGGAATATATTTTCAGTGTGCACAGCAGACCAGTGTTAGCTTGTCAAGACGTGCTGCTCGTTCCAGTAGCGTACCTTGGGCCCTAATACAAGCAAGAAAACTGGGCCTCTCCTCCCCTGATTTGGTTATTAGGGTGAAGTGGACCCTTCAGAACCCTGGGCCCCATTGCCACTGCACCTGCTGCACTATTGATAACTACCCCGTTGGCTCATCCAATCATATTTTGGACTTGACTGAGACCTGAAAGAATCGTGTTCACAGAGCATGACTAATATGCCGGAACATGCATTGTGAATGTGATGCATGATTCCACTGGGAGGCAGTGGAGGTCATGAAAATGAATGTGGATGCCTCCTGGGCATTCTCCCTAATGCCCTGTTGTAATCAAAACAGGCACTCTTCTCTGTACACATGGTGTTCAGTGGCCCTCACAAGTAAAAGTACATTACCACATTGGGATAGGGTGGGAAATGTTGCACCCTACCTGTGCCATCCAATCTGTGCATTGCAAGTTGTACCCAGTCATTGTACCCCAAATGTTAAGTAGTCAAGCAGCAACATTCAATCATGTACATGATTTTTTTTTAGAAATGACAACAAAACGACGTGAAATAATTTAACATTTTATGTACACTTTTACATACACTTTGAGTCAACATCGTGATTGCAGCAAGAGTTACGAAATTTGTTACAAAAGAGACTGGTTATGGGGCTGTTGAACTTCATTGCATCTCCATTCCGAAGGTGGGCCTTGGTGGGGGCAGAAGCCCGTTTAGAAGCACTTGCGGTGGACAATGGAGGGCCCTGCCTCGTCGTACTCCTGCTTGGTGATCCACATCTGTTGGAAGGTGGACAGGGAGGCCAGGATGGAGCCACCGATCCAGACAGAGTACTTGCGCTCAGGGGGAGCAATGATCTGTGAAAAAAAACAGCAAACCGTAAGGACAACACGCAAAACTAGAGCAGCGGTACACCGGCAAAGCTCTGCTTCCAGACAATTATCATCTCTACCACCGAGCTTAAAAAGGCAAAGGCAGGACAACTGATGAAAAGGTCTTGTTAAAATGAAATAACATAACACATTAACTCTGGGGTGGTAATCGTACACAGATATCCGCACCTTCACTTCTTACTGCATAACCAGGGTCGGATTAGGACAAAAACATAGACTCGGTCCCCAAAATAAAAGCTGCCCTCTTAGCAAATCAGGTAGCTAAAAAAGTGTCCCATGTTTCCAAATTGGGGCAATTTTGAGCTTCCAAAGACACGATGGATACGTGTTTTGCAAGGGAGGGGAGACTGCATAGATTTCAGCTTCCCTCAGGTAATGTTTGTTTAAATATCATGTAAATAACAGTAAAAACCGGCCCATCAGACCATAAAACAGGCCCACAACCGCCATGCCACATCCTGGCCTGTCAGACCAGCCCATCAGGTACTGCCTGATTGCCCCGTGGGCCAGTCCGACCCTGTTTATAGCATTAAATAGACTGATATTTGGGTCGTAAAAAGGAAGAAAGTTCGAACCCCCTTTAAAATATGTAGTAGGGCAATAGGTGTTAATTTGAATTTAGAAAAATGCTACAATTCATAAAAAAAAGGACACTTCTAGGTACAGAATCATGAATGTCTTTTCTAAACATGGAGCGCTGGTAGGGGTATTGGACCCAGACGGAAGGACACTTGTATTTGGATTTCTTGTTCTCCTGAAGAATAATTGGTCGAATCAAAAGCATCAATTAAATATAATTATAGTGTATTTTCATATAGCCTCAGTATATATGTGCATTTATTTTGCTATACTTTGTACACTATAATCAGGGCCACTGGAATTAAGGAATTGTGCGGCCGCTGCGATTTTCGCATAATTATAGATTTGCCGCATTTTAACATAATCCATCGTCTTCCACATAAACTGCAGATTTTAACATAAAAAACCATTTGGTTTCTACCTCGAACGGTTCAAACGATACTAAAAATACGGTGACAGGTGTTGCAGCTCAGTGGAAGGCCCTCTGCAAAACTGGACTGGTCACCTTTCTGTTGCTTATTGCTATATTTGGGTGTTAAACTGGTACTAAAGAGATGCAACCAATGCCCAGGCGGCGTTAATAAGTGTAGAATTGCCAAAATAAAGATGTAATCCTGTTATAAAATGTGCTGCGTCATGCAGCATAATTTGCCTTTTCTTGCTGCATAATTTACTCAACCCTGCTGCATAATTTGGCCCTCTTCTTCCGCGTTATTGCAGAGGCCCGGACTATAATGTACAGTACCAGAGGTCTCAAGTTCCCACATGCCTGGTATGCTTCTTTGAACAAATTCTGTTTTATCTTTCCATCCTGGTGCTCATAATTTTGCAGTCCCCATTATAAAACCCATGTTTTTACTATTTGAAATAGCCATAAAGCAGAGACTAGGTGTGCTTTTCACCTCTGATGAAGAAAGCCCTGAGATCTGTGATCTATCCATAGATTTCTATATAACTACTGCTTAACCTGTCCACACCTGTCCTAATTATAGAACCTATAGCTTTCTCTATGCACTGGTATATGTGCTCTTCAGTGTGGTAGTCTCACGAAAGGCCTCCAGTCTAAAGCCTACCTTGATCTTCATGGTGCTGGGTGCCAGGGCAGTGATCTCCTTCTGCATCCGGTCAGCAATACCGGGGTACATGGTGGTGCCTCCGGACATGACGTTGTTGGCGTACAGGTCCTTCCTGATGTCGATGTCGCACTTCATGATGCTGTTGTAGGTTGTCTCATGGATGCCGGCGGACTCCATACCTGGCAGGGACACACAGGACAAGTCAACGCATTGCCTTGGGACCTGACTGAGGGTTTGAGGGAGGGTCTCAAAGATGTACACATTTCACTGCGGTTACTCATGATTTACCAATGAAGGAGGGCTGGAAGAGGGTTTCAGGGCAGCGGAAACGCTCGTTGCCAATGGTGATGACCTGCCCGTCAGGCAGCTCATAGCTCTTCTCCAGGGAGGAGGAGGAAGCAGCGGTCGCCATCTCATTCTCAAAGTCCAGAGCCACATAGCACAGCTTCTCCTTGATGTCACGAACAATCTCACGCTCAGCTGAATGAGAGAGAACGAACCAAGGATCAGGGGACCGTTACACTACAGAGAGAACCCATACTCATAAACTGCATCGACCAATCCCTAGTCACTCTGAATGCTTAATCTGAAGTCATGCGCTGCACTTCCTGTTCAGTGGCACCGCGAGCGGGCTCCAGCAGCACCTCACACAACATTTGGGAACACGCAAGAAAGATATTTAGCAGCGCAAAGGAGAGATATAAATATATTGTGCTTCTTAGCGAATTCCATTGGAATTACTGATTTTAGGAAAGAAAAAGTTTAACATGTTTACAAATACGAACATGAAATGTGACTATAAGACTCTTTCTCTCCTAAATCAGGAAAGGCATGCTACTATGGGATAGCTTTCATCACAGGCATATTTCTTTACACAGAAAAACATATTTTAAATTATTGATCGCCTATAGCTTAGGTGATTGCACTAATCTGCTCAGTCTGTATAGAAATGCATAGCTGTAGGGAGAGGAAGGGGCGGGTTTTAATGCAGGGCCGCAGCTCTTCCCGCAGGTCAGCTGAATGCAGGCGGCCTTTGGACTGAACTCCTACCTGTGGTAACAAAGGAGTAGCCACGCTCCGTTAGGATCTTCATCAGGTAATCAGTCAGGTCACGGCCAGCCAGGTCCAGGCGCATGATGGCATGGGGCAGGGCGTAGCCTTCATAGATTGGGACATTGTGAGTGACACCATCTCCGGAGTCCAGCACAATACCTGCAACGAGACCACTAGATGGTCAGTACTCCGCCCTGGAATCCAACATCACACTTCCTCATGTGTCATATTACTTCTAGAAGAAATTCTATAGTGGCAACGCTTAAGCATTGGCCATTTAAGCCATATTTATCAATGTTTACCAACGCATCACAACAGGAGATAAGATGGATCCTTATTTGTGTTATAGTAAAGCAAAATAAAAACTTGAGGCACCTAATTTTCGATGAAAATGCTCATTCCTGCGTTCCCGACAGATTTTAGGCACAATGGAACTGTTGCATAAAGTTTGGATATTTTAAAAATGTCATGCAAATTTAGAGCATTTGAGAAACCTTCTGTCAGAGAAGCATCAGAAAAGAAGGAGTAATGACTGGCACCAAGAGACGGCACCACCACATCTGCTTTCACTTTAGGCAAGGAACACTGTTGCCCTTAACTGAGGCACTGATTTAGGGAAATATTTGCAATGAGTTAGCACCACCACAGCATAATTTCTTTAGACACAGTGACGGTGCAATCAGTGCTCCACACTGCTCGCACATTTACAAACTGACGCATTGAGCCCAATGCGTCAGTTTGTACAGGCCTACGCCACATTATACCTGCACCAGGTAGGATGTATATAGGGCAGGCGTTCCCACATTAAAAGCCACGTAGAACTGACGCCATGAAATTTACAACTTTTCACTGCGTCACTTTACAATTTGACTGCATCAAAATCCCTACGCCTTCTCAAAACAGGCGTAAGGATTGACACAGGGCCTTTAACATAGGACTCACCTCTGTGTTCTGAAGCATTGCTGGAGTTGCATCAGTCTTACGACCAACTCCAGTATTGCGTCACTTTAGCGCCAAAAGATGCGTTAGAATTTCTGACACATCCGTGGATCCTTGCGCCATGGACCACTCTATTGTATCGATGTAGATCCATCAGTTCTTGTAAATATGCTCCCTAAGGTCAGCATTTTCTGTCTCCTTACCTTGCAATTATAATTCATGTGTTTCTTTTTTGATAATTAATGTTAATGTTATTAATATAATTTCAAAATATTAGGCAGTAGGTGGTTAGTGGTTCTATTTTTACGCCTTTGAGTAAACAGTGACAACTTGCTAGTTATAATGCATATTTATCATACATTACTATACATATGTTTATTACCTTGCTCTGTGTATCACAGGCCCACTTTGTATGTCTAGTGATGAACACATCTGCTGCTATTCATAAGGGAAATTGAGAGATGTGTGTGTTAGGGTCTAATCAGATGGATGGGACCATGTGGAGCAAAGTAGGTCGCAAAGTGAGTGATTCCACAGAAAATATTGTGCAAGAACCACGCAAATGTTATGACAACCAGATTATTTGATTTCCTAATATGAGCGTTTGTGAACACACTTGGGGGCACATGCATCAAGTATTTTACCAGTCGCAAACAGGCCGATTCGCAGAATCAGCCCATTTCCGACCAGTAAAATGCCTTTTCCGATGCATCAAAGGCATTGCATTCGCAAAATAAGTAATCACAATTTATTGCGATTACCTAAATTGCGAATGCATTTAGGGAATCGCACATTGCGATTCCCTATTTGAGATGCATCAAGCCTTTCCTAAATGCGACTTCGCATTTAGGAAACGCTAATTACCATCAAGTTCAAGTTGATGGTAATTTGCAAAATGTTTGAAAAATGCACAAAAGTGCATTTTTCAAAGTGACATGTTGCACACACACATGCCCTAAGGGCATGTGGCGCGCCACATGTGCACACCTACCCTTTGGGGGGTGCATCAGGGGGGCCTTAGGCCCCCTGACACCCTTGCAATTGCATTTGCAATTTGCGATTACCAATTTGGTAATCGCAAATTGCGAATGTATTCCCATTCATTCCTATGGGCCTGTAGGTCCATAGGAATGAATGGAGTGACATTACCTAATAGCGATTCGCAATTTGCAAATCGCTATTAGGTAATGTGTGGGAATCGCAATTTATTATTGCGATTCCTACATGCATAAGAAATTGCGATTGATAAATAGCGATTCCTTAAAAATCGCTATTTAGGAATCGCAATTCCTTATGTTGATGCATGTGCCCCTAAACCAGCAGTTTTTAACCTGTGGTCCGTGAACCCTTGGGGGTCCATCACACATACTCAGGGGGTAAGTGACTGTTTAGAAAATTAAATAATATTAGCAGATTTGAAAAATATATGTACATCGCTTCGACGCCTCGTCAGGGGTAGTAAGCGCTATATAAATGCAATTACTATACAATATAGACGAGAATTTTTTTAAATTTAAAAACGTCTGTAAATGTGAAGTAATTTCAATCTGGAGTGTAAAAACTAAGTTGCCATCCTAATCTTGACTTTTGGGAATAGACAAGTATAGCAATCAGTAGCATAAACCATTGGTGCCCTCAATTGAAGCATTAAGAAGCGCTGACAAAAAGAGTGGATGCATTAAAGGCAAAAAACGCAAAGCGATATGCTAGAGCCTAACATGTCACTTTGTCGTTTAGAAATAAAACCACATTTTGAAAAGCTCAAACCTTCCTATTAACATTAAAATGTTGATTTTTTGCATTTTTTTGTTTGTGAAAGAAAATATTTAGAAATGTGTGCATTTGTATGATGTATCCCTGTCTTTGTAGTTGTGTGTATTGTTTGAGGTTCAAAACATAGAGATTGCTTAGGCTGTGGTTCCCAAGTTTCAATAATTAATTAATGGGGGCCCAGAGAAGTCAAAAGGTTAGGAACAGCTGCACTAAAGACTTTGAGAATGTGATCATTTAAGAACAACTGCATCGGCTGAGCAATGGAGGCATCACCTGGTGATGCCATGTTGGCAGAATGCACGTATCTTATTGGAAAATTATGTAACCATGTTTTCAGTGCATGATAACCCTGCACAACTACAGAAAATATACTTGTGATGTTTGTGCGTACTATTTCTCAGAATGAGTGGTCCTGATTATAAGAAGCGAGGGAAGGAATAAGAAAGGTTTTGATAATAGGCAGTGAGGAATGGTCCTGCTAACAGGGTGTGAGAGACAAAGTGAAGCATGGTCCCGATAACAGGAAATGAAAAATGGAAGTGACGAAATGAAGAATGCTCCTGATAACAGAAAGTGGGGAAATGAAGTGAGGAACTGCGACTGGTTCTGATAGCAGATAGTAAGGAGTGGTTGTGGTAATAGAAAGTGAAGAATGGAAGTGCGGAAGTCAGAAGTGGTCCTGATAACAGGAAGTGAGAGAGGAAGTGAAGAATGGTCTTCTTAACGTGAAATGAGAAATGGAAGTGAGGAAGCTAGGAATGGCTATGTCAGGAAGTGAGGAATGGCTCTTATAACAGGGAGTGAGGAATTGATATTAGGAATGATCCTGATAAGAGAAAGTGAGAGCGGAATGGTAGTCTTACCGGTGGTACGGCCAGATGCATAGAGAGAAAGTACAGCTTGGATGGCCACATACATGGCAGGGACATTAAAGGTCTCAAACATGATCTGTGTCATCTTCTCACGATTGGCTTTGGGGTTGAGTGGGGCCTCAGTGAGCAAGGTGGGGTGCTCCTCTGGGGCCACACGGAGCTCATTGTAGAAGGTGTGGTGCCAGATCTTCTCCATATCGTCCCAGTTGGTGATGATGCCGTGTTCAATGGGATACTTCAGGGTCAGGATACCCCTCTTGCTCTGAGCTTCATCCCCAACGTAGGAGTCCTTCTGCCCCATACCCACCATGACGCCCTGTGGAATACATATGCATAGAAAACAGGACCTTTAACCATTTCTACTTCCACTAACAAAACATCAAAATAAGCAGAATATATCTTGAACTTATTGGCTGATCTAGTTCATACGACTCTAATGCTCAGACTGTCTATCCAGGGGTGTAATAAGTCTCCATGTAGTAAACACAATGTAACTTAACCAATTTTTGAATGCGGCTTTCATGTGGAGAAAGCTCTTCTGTAGTACCCCCAGGAAATCCTGGGCCGATTCGTTCCTTTCCCATTCGGAATGGGAGTTACCCCACCACTTGGCCAGAGTAAACCTCTGACCATTTCTTGGCTGGGAAGGAAACGAAGAGGGGTTTGGTAATGCCTGCAAACATATGTGTTTGTGCCTGGACATTCCCAAACTGTCAAGGCAAGTCATGCCTTGCAATGCCTTATTCCCATTCCTTTAGTGGGATTTACGAGTGCAGATTCCTCCACACTTATGACAGAGAAATCCACACTCGTAAATGCACATATGACTTCAGGAACCCCTTTGCGAATTCCTTGTAGGCATAAAAAAGTAAATTTTGTAAACTCATGTTTGTGACCGAGTTTACCTTTGTGAATCGGGCCTTAAACTATGTACAAGTACCTACGTGAAATGGATGGGAAATTGAGTGAAAGTTAAAATATAACAATAGTTGTGTGTATGAATGTCTATGCAAGAGGTAATAAAGTAAATATGTGTGTGTCTGTCTTTCTGTGTTGAAATAATGGAAATAAAAGTAGAAAAGGTAAAAGTATCACTTGGCTATTGCTCATGAATAATGAAATAAGTATTCCCTGTAAGATTTACATTCAGTTTTGCACGTCATTATGTATATATAGTGAAAGAAAACAACTATTTAAGTTCTCTTATTGTTCTATACATGTGTTTGTGAACAGACGTGAAAGAAAAATTATGTTTAGGCTCATGTTATGCCTTGCACATTACTCACTCCTAGGAGTGAAAGAAAAAATATTACTGTTCTCACTTAGCCTCAAGTTTAAGTAGGTTATGTCACCAATTTAAAAGAAATTTTCTCTAAAACACCTAAACCGGTTTTCGACGTTTTTGAATCATGCACTAATACAGAACATGTAATAAAACTACATGTAATAAAACTGACATGTAGAGAAATGTGTTCATTAAGCAGCATATAGAAAGCCAATTGAAAATATATGTGCTTTTGAAACGTATAAATCAGCATATCTGTTCATCAGACTTCCCATGTGGGACAGTGTATATATAGCCCATTTGCCATGCACAGTTAAGTTTGGTGAAAATTGATCCGCGATTTCACGAGTTACAATTGGAAATTAAATGTTCTATTTCCCTTGTAAAGCGCTATAGATTGTGTGTGTGCATATGTATTTGTATTTCAGTGAATGTTTATGTGTGTATTTATACAAATATATATTTAAATGTATTCTATATATATAATCATGTGTGTGTGCCTAGCTACATATAGAGTATACGGATTATATATGTGTATCATTTCTATATATGATTAAAACATATAGGTGTGTAAGAATACTCATATGTGCATTGGGTTACATCATGATGCATATATGTATATATTAAGATATATGTGGGTGAGCAGTAATGTATTGTGATGCCTTTGAGCCGATAGGGCCACCTCGTGGTTCTGTTGACATTTATAGCAGAATAGCTTACAAAAGGGCATGTGTCCCCTGTTGGATTACAAAATGAGAACATCTCAATGGTGTTGAATGCAAACACAAACATTCTGTGCAATCAGCTGTCCATTATTGGCAGAACATTGCAAAGGATAGGCGTTAGAGCCGATTCTCCTGTAGACAAGACATGTTTTTAAACAACCCAATGAATCGAAATTATTGTTCAATTATTTTTATTACAGACAAATACTGTACATTAGTCACCTAACTTCTCTGGCTAAGCAGTTTGCGGTGCGAAAATGGCACGTCTTTTATGGAATGCTAATTTAATTAATTTATACATAACAATTAGATTGTGTATTATGGTGCCATACTTCAACCCCAAGGCTCTGATGACATTTACAAACTATTCAGCAATGCCTATCATTGTTATGTCACCGGAACCCAATAATGGCATTACAGGGCCATAATACAATATTGATTGTTATGCACCGTCTGTCTATAAATCACACACAAATGTGAGCAGGACAATGGCAGGAACATGCTATCCGTAGGGGGCTTGTGGCTCCTTACCTGGTGGCGGGGGCGTCCAACAATGGATGGGAACACTGCTCTTGGGGCGTCATCCCCAGCAAACCCAGCTTTCACAAGACCGGAGCCGTTGTCGCACACAAGTGCGGTTGTCTCTTCATCGTCACACATGATGATACCTGTCTTTCAGAGGCTGAGCCAAAAAAACACAAGAGCACACAGATAGTGAGCGGGGTTACAACAGAGCCTGATATATCTTCTAAGCCGGAGGAGAAACTTCCTCCTGACACATGCTGTCCTTCTAACCACGTGCCTGTGTTTAGATCAAACTCCGTCACCCTTCCTATTTTAAACTTGGTGCCACTGTTTCTTGGAAAGAGTTGCTGAACAAACAAAACCTCAACAGAAATGGCACTTTTACAGTTATCATCTAACCTCTCGACCACTGCAGTAAATACATTCACCTTTTCCTGTATCCATATATTAGTGAATTTTACCTCAGAAACATATCTCAGACACTAAGGGCCTCATTACGATGGCGGTCGAACAAGCATCTAACCACCATCGTATTGGGATGGGGCCCGCCCGACATGTAGTCGGTGGCTCCAAACGCCATATTACGATGCTACCGACTTCGGTCGTAAACATGACTTTTTCAATTGCAGCTTGTGCTGCGGCCCAGAAATGGGCCGCAGCACCAGCCACAAATGAAAAAGGCATGTTTTCAAACATCCATGCACCGTGTGTCAGGCACCATGTGGTGCCTGGCACACCATACATGGATTTTTGGGGATGTGCCCCCCTTGGCCCATAGCAGAGGGCTCTGCTATAGGCCCCCAAAGTCATTCTGTCTGCCTTTACATGGCAGTCAAACCACCATGTAAAGGCAGAGGGAAAAGGGACATTGTAATCCCTACGGCAGTGCCTCTGCAGGCACCTCCCTCATTGTAGGGATTACGCTCCAACAGGCTTCTTGAGCCTGTCGGAAGCATTGGTCGGTCCTCCGCCCGCTGGGCTCCGACCAACCGCATCATTATGTGGCGGTTGGACCGCAGCCTTAGATGTCGGGCAGACCGCCACTGACGGCCTGTCGGTGGCGATCCGCCAGACATCATAATCGTGCCCAAAATATTAAACTTTTCACGGGGGAAAGCCAACCCAACAATGATTCTGAACAAATGCTCACAATAATGTTCCAATTTATGTGAAATGGGGCTCTAAATAGTATGTTACCAGCCAATAGCAGGCATCTTTCAAGATGTTCAACATTCCCAGATGCATTTCCCCTGGACTTATCAGTAACATTAAGTTAACATGCTTTGACTCCGCTGGAACTCCAGAAAAGCTGCTTTGTGATTGGTGAACATGTGATGGATGTCTGTTGAGCATGTCTGATAAACATGACTATTGAGCATGTGTGATTGCTCAATGTTTAGCATGCCTGATTAAAGTCTGTTGAGCATGTCTGTAGAAGATGTGTGATTGATGTCTGTTGAACATGTCTGTTGGATGTCTGTTGAACATGTCTGATGACTGTTGAGGATGTGTGATTGATATCAGAACAAGTCTGATGACTGACTGTTGAGCATGAGTGATCACCGTCTGTTGAACATGTCTTATACATATCTATTGATCAGATTTGATGGATCTCTGTCATACATGTGTGATCCACAACTGTTGAGCATGTCTGGTTGATGTTGGTTGAGCATGTGTGATTGAGGCTTGTTGAGCATGTCTGATTGAGGTTGGTTGAACATGTCTGATTGATGTTGGTTGAACATGTCTGATTGATGTTGGTTGAGCATGTCTGATGAGTGTCCACATGTGAAGGACAAGGTCATGATTAAAATGGCACTTCCTTCAGATCATGAAATTATTCTGAGCTTTTGCTGGGAATCGTTGTGATTATTTCTGCACCTGCAGCCCCTTCCCGTCCCTTACTTTTGGGTAAAAAGACTCGATATAGGCCTGGGGGTGAAGGAGCGTCTTACTGTTGTGCATAGAAGTTCAGGAACTTGGAGATTTTATTTCTCTAATAGACATTACATAGAAGTTAGCAAAGCAGAACATCCGGAGTTACAAATAGAATTATAACCTAAATATATGAGATATTAAACGAATATAGTTTTGTGAAAAAAGGTGTCCCTTCATTAAAATAATACAATCGGGTGTGACTCTGCCCTGTAAAATAACTTACTTAACGTATCCATGCTTTCTTTCACTCACTTGTTCTTTTCTTTCCACGCCCAAATCACCAATTATGCAATAAAAACGTTTCCCTTCTGTCTTCCTTTCGTTAGTGAGATGGATTTTTTTAAAACCAGCAGGCACTCTAAGATTTATCAGACAACCTGATCGTGGCATGCATATTTAAATCACCATGGTATTAGAGATGTTCGTGTGTGAATGATAATCATATGTTTACTTCTATTTTTCTTGCCTTTGTGTTTCTCCTATTTTTATAAGTTATACTTTTATTGAGACCGGCGTTAGTATAGTCATTTCATTAACTATGCGTAATTACTATACTGTTCCAATTGCATTCTTCCTGCCTTGCTTGTGGCCTTGTGCTTTGCTATTTAGTGTTCAATCTTGTCCTAACCATACACGTATTAAAAATGTGAACATAGCTGTCCCTCAAGGATAAAAGAATTAAGTCTGGGGTAATGAAAGCAGCTACTAGCCGAGAGTATTAGGAATTAAGAGATTTGAAGAAGTTCATGGTATTAATCACAAGACTCGAGTCGAGGGTAGACTCGGTAGATGCCGTCTCGCCACTATTTTCAGAGGGTAGACGCTGTCTACCCTGCTGCGAAGCTGGCCACTTTCAGCTGAGTGACACTTCACAAAAATGCTTTTGACTTTGTTCAGTCCTTGTGCATAAGAGATATGTATGCACTGTAAGAATGTCAGATGTGTTGGTCGCCCCAGTATTTATACAAATAGCAATTTAAATACCACTATTTTGTTTTATTTATTTTAAAGTGCTTTAGCACTACAGTAGTGCTAAAGCACTATAAAAGAAATAAAACAAAATAGTGGTATTTAAATTGTTATTTGTGTACTGTGATGTAAAGTGCTCTAACACTCTGCATTGGAATGAGTAGTGTCACTACTCATCCCAATGCAGGGTGTCAGAGCAATTTACATCACATGTACACATTATACATTGACAATAAATCATATGTGTGTACATCAATATTAAGGATGTGCTACATAAGACAGTGACGGTTAGAGGGTGTGGGAACCACATCTCCTTCATACCTCACTGTGCTATATTAGAAGGATTACAATTTATGAACTGCAAGTAACAAAAGGATCTCTGTCTTAAAAGCAGTAACCCACTTACCCATTTACATAAAATAAATATCGGTCATCTGTGTGTTACGAAATGTGCTTTGCAGGAGACAAATTAACCTCTATGTTACTTTGATTCAAAACTAGGACTAGGCAAAACACAAATTTCTCCAGCAAATGCGTTATCCTTCAAAGTTATCTTACCATTATTATTATTCCCTGAGATTTACCTGCCACTCAAAGATCTATGCAGCAGGTACTTTAACCCCATAAGATATTTAAAAAATGCAGACTTTGCAACCAATTAAGCAGAACAGATTTACTGCCACATTTCTCCTTGTTGCCAATTTCTTTGTGGCAGGGTTTTAAAAAAATGTATAAGTTGAGGCCTAGATTTTGCGTCTGGGTTGCGTCAATATTTTGCCACAACCTCAATGCAAAATCTAATTTGTTAAATATTGTAATGCGCTCAAATGTACCCATGAAAGGCCTGCTAAACATATGTGAGGTTTTAAGATCTGATGTCACTTCCTGTGAGGTTATGGTGCCTCTTCCTGCGATGCCCCATGCGATTTCATGGGCTGTGATGTCACTTCCTGTGATGTCACACGCAGTGATGTCACACCAATTCTGCCTAACTTTGTGAGCCCCCCCACACTAGTACTTGAGCCCTGTTGAATCATCAAATGTTCCTTTATGAACACTCACACACACTTACGTACATACATGCATATTTGTGTGCCTTTATGTATACATCCCTAATACCTGTCTGTGTGTATATATATATATAGAGAGTGAGAGACGGGTAGAACGGAGGCATGAAAAGCGGAGAAAGTGTTGAGAGACTGAGGCATCCTTTTAGCCTATCATGTATGACACAAAATAGCATTGTATAAACTATGTCTGTTTACATAAATCATAATCATCAATTATTTTAAATACAAAATATTAATATCCAGCGCTTGAATTGGAAATATAGAAGTGCATGTACTGGTACTCACTATTAATAGTAATTGTTGGTTAGTGAGAAGTGCTAGTACTCTCCCATTAAAAGTATTGCAGCCCTACTGAGAAGTGCAGATATTTTTCAGTCGAATTAAAGAAGTGCATGTACCTTCACATTCAAGGCATTGTCAACATTTTCTTTACAAGTGCATCCTCCTCCTGAATTTTCTGATTCTCTTATCTTCCCTTATCAATATGCTCTCACGTCACCGGCTGTCAAACTACTATCGCAGTGCAATAGGTTTGTGTTTAAACTAAAACTCCTACCGGGTATATGTGACGCAAACAAGCAACATGTCTTCGCTTTGGCAGTTTCTTCTCAGCTGGAATAGCAAGAAATAAACCCTGGTGCCTCCTATAACGCGTACCTTTTTTCTAACTTCCCTTCTTTTAAATAGGTAAATTATGTTTTTTCCCAGTGGCATGAACCCCAGAAAGTCTTACAGGTCCTTGGTAAACAACAAACATGCACTCCCCCATCAGCCCCTGCTGATCTCTACTCCGTTCCTCCTCAGCGGGTCCCGCTGACGCCTGTCTTACCTTAGGCAGCTACTTTCTAGCTCCGGCTGGGCGGTGCAGGGGGCGCGTTGCTAGCTCTCCAGCTCGACCGGGCAGTGCTCCCAGAAGGTCTTTATACAGCCCGGGCACTCCCTCCCCCGCGGCGCACCGGCAAGAATGTCTTCCCTATGTCTCCATATTAGGCCCTGGGCCGGGGGGAGCCCCAGGACTGGCCGCGGGGTGGACGACCTTACAAGGCGCGCCTGGAGCCGGCCCAGGTGAGACAGGACCGGCCGTATAAGGAGCGTCTGAGGGGACCCCCTCCTCCAGTACGGTGAGGTGAGTTCCCGCGCAGACCACGATGAGCCCGCATAGAGAGGGGGGTGAGGGGGGCGACTGCCAGGTGAGAGTAGAGCAGCCCAGCCTCCGGCCGCCGCCCCTACTCCACACAGCTTCCACTTCCCGCTATGGCAGTGTGAGGAGGTCTGAGGGGGCTGCCCGCCACGCATACTACATACGGCCTCGGAGAGGGGGAGTGATGAAGGAGCAGGCTTCACTACAGCTGGTGTGGGGTAACAGTCACTATGTGCCGGTGCACCCCTCCGGCCCGAGTCTTGAGGTGACTTGCACTTTCCGGCCAGGGTGACTCAGCCCGGGAAGGGTGACCGCCCCCTCCAGAGCTCGCCCTGGTCAGCGCGTGCAGAGCGGGCTTTACAAGTGTCGCGTGGAGGGCTCCGCTTCCGCTCCTCGCGCATCTAAACACCGACCTATGGATGAGTTCGGCTTGTTTCTGCCCCTGCCCCATAAGCCAGGCACGGTGAGACGAAGGTATCTACCCTAAATGGGGATAGTACATTAAAACGCACGCCTCTACTTCCTCAATCAGCGCATTGTAAAACATTACTTTTGACTTTCCAGCAGGCAAGTGTGGTGCCTGACACTATCTATGACATTAATTCGAGTACGCTGTTGCGCACGTCATTGATGGGGCAACAGCGCCGCACAGGTCATTTATGTGATCGGACATTTATTTCCCGGGGTGGGCTGGAGCATTTGAAGCCAGCATTTGAAGACCCCGGGCCGCTGCTGACGCCCCAGTCTCTTTATTGTTGTAGGCACGGTGTAGGGCATGTTGAGCAATGAGAAAGAAAGGAGGAAAGAGAGATAGATACAGGTGAATGAAAAAGCGCAGGAAAAGAGAGGACGACGAGAGACAGAATGTATAGATGGAAATAGTGGGGAAGAAGAGAGCAGGGCAGGTTTGAACATTACTGCCACATACCCAAACAAAGAAAATTGCCTTTTTTCCTCAGTTTCAGTAGTAACTAAAAATGGGTTTAATTGAGGAGCAGGGGCCCCTAAGGCTTCTGGGGGCCGGTGCCTTTGTACCTGCTGCACTATTGATAGCTACTCTCCTGGAAACTGCGGGTTATTTGTCCACGGGGTGCTTTGAAAGAGGCGTGTTTTTAATGCATTGTTCACTTGGCACTTATTAAGAAAAGTTATTGCAGTCTTGTTGGAGTGGCTGCCCAAATGCACGAGCACCAAGTCATTTTTATATTTAGATGATGAATATCACGGGGCCATCCCTTGGCCAGGCCACCCTGGACTGAAAGCATGTCCTGTGCCTGGGAGTACACCCATCTATATATAATCCTCATATAACGAGAAGTGTATTTCCTTCCCCCAGAGGACTCCGGAAAGGATGTGGCGCTGCGGCCAGAGCTGGAGAGTTTAGAACTGGGTAACCAGGTTCGTGTCTCGGTGGCGGCTCAATAGTCTGTCATTCTGATCAGATCCCCTAATCTTCCCGGTGCCTAAATAAATCTGACCCTTAGTAATGTACTTGGGGCTCCTGTAAATCGCTTCAACACCTTCGGGACAAGCTCGCGCTATACAATTACAAATACATTTTAAATCTGCGTGCGACAAGGGCATCAATCGTTGAATTTTTTAGAGCTAAAGTTCACAGCTCTCCCTTTCTGTACAGCTGCACGAAAGGCCCTGCTAAGTGCAAGTGTCCATTGGGAGGGAGGGGGGCAAGCCAAACCGAGACCAATTTTTTGTGTGTGTAAAAGGCTGCTTTATTGAAACAGGTGCATATCACAATGATCAACACTGGCAACTGCCTTACAAAACTAAAACCTCACTATACATAAATTACCTGACCCCCTGTTCCCCCCACCCCTACGATCCCCACATCAAATCCCCCACCCTGCCGATAACAAAATAAACATTACATAACAACCATATTACACAATATTGCATTTACAAATCCTGCCCTCCAATGACCCAAACCCCTACCTGCCTTTGTGCAACTGTAACTACCAAACATCTAGTCTAAACTTAGCCTACCTGCCTACCCTTTCCCTGCCCCTGCTCACAAACTACCAACACTTAACTAAAAACTTCAGCCAATCTTGGCCAACTTTTAACAACCCCGCCTGCACCTGTTCCAAGCGACGAATATACAATTAGCCAAAACCCCTATGCACCTGTCCCAAAAAACCGCCCAGATAAAACCCCAAACCCCAAAATAAGCCAACCCCAACCTCCGAAAAAGAGGGAGGGTGGGAGGAAAAAACGCTAAACCCACCTACGCTCCCAGCCACCAGGTCACCAAACCTAAAATGGTGCCTGGGAGGGCGCGAAAGCCCATCTTAAACCCTTTGGGCTACTTTTTTCTTTGGGCTACAATTGGGCTATTCCCAATGTAGCCCAACCACGAAATGGCCGCTAATCGGCTCGCCCCACCCCCTCCCAATCTGCCCGGGGGGCAGACCTCACCGGGTTCGGCTGCCCCCCAAACCCCCCTTGGGAGGGAGGGGGGCAAGCCAAACCGAGACCAATTTTTGTGTGTGTAAAAGGCCGCTTTATTGAAACAGGTGCATATCACAATGATCAACACTGGCAACTGCCTTACAAAACTAAAACCTCACTATACATAAAATACCTGACCCCCTGTTCCCCCCCCACCCCTACGATCCCCACATCAAATCCCCCACCCTGCCGATAACAAAATAAACATTACATAACAACCATATTATACAATATTGCATTTACAAATCCTGCCCTCCAATGACCCAAACCCGTACCTGCCTTTGTGCAACTGTAACTACCAAACATCTAGTCTAAACTTAGCCTGCCTGCCTACCCTTTCCCTGCCCCTGCTCACAAACTACCAATACTTAACTAAAAACTTCAGCCAATCTTGGCCAACTTTTAACAACCCCGCCACCCAGGAAAAGGCGGGAGAGTAGGCAGAAACGCTGCCTCCCCATTTTCCTGCCCCCCCTGACCTCATAGGTATGACCCTTTAGCGCCGCTGAACATTCAACATCCTGGACAAAACCTCCCTGATTTCCAGCAGATACAAATCCATGCCCATCCGCGACAAGTGAACATCACCCCTGAAAAACTCAGCTGTGTCATATCTGATGTCCCTATGTGTGATCCTCGCAAAACCCAGATGCCTGCAAAAACGCACCATTTCGGTATTGAGTTTTCTCCGAGCCGTGTCTACTGCCCCAGGATTAACAGCTCCTCTCAAAACTCTACGGGGAACAAACTCCGTCCAAATGACAGAACAACCCGACCACTGCCGCTTTATCAAGGCCAGGTCCCGCTTCATACTTCTCATTAAACCTAACCCTGTTTCCCTGACCATGTCGTTCTCACCCAGATGGATCACCAAAATGTCGGGGCACCTACCAGCCGCCAACACGCCATTCAAAACCTGCACCAGCTCCTTCCATCGCATGCCCCCCTTTCCCCTCCAGAAAACTTTAAACAAATCTTTATTAAAACCCAAATTTTCCCCAAAATAACTGGAGCTGGCCTGGACCTGTGCCCACTTCACAAATGAATGTCCCACTATCCAGATCGACATCTCCCTGGCGAGGGGACCAAGCACCGAACCTGAAACGAGAAAATTGAAATGAGCAGGAGAAATAACAAAACTGCGCTACATCCCCCCTGCTGCGCTGCGAACATAACGCTGGTAACACTCCGAGGACCATCTGCCCAACCTCATAATGTCCCCCCGCCCCCAACCCCTATTATTTGCCTCCGATGCTGCCCCAATCCTGAAGGAATGCGACCCAAAACCCTTGCAGTCAATCCCCAACTCCGCAAGCGCTTTTCTCAAAACTGCCAATAAGCTGCCATGCCGTAGCTCGACGCCCATTTGCATGTACAAAAACTAAACCCGCCTGGCCGACCGCCAGAGCCCTCCACTTCGCTTCCCAACTGCAAGGGCAAGTCAACTGTGGCTCGGAAGCCTGAAGAGACACCCATTTCCCCACTCCCCTCTGATCCGTTTTAGATTTTCGCAGCCATATGCAAACTCTATCCTGATAAGCTGCCACATCCCCCCATAGAATCCCGCCCCCCAATTTCGTACCCAACAATTCCGACACTCGAAAAGCCCCAAAAAACATCCAAACCATCAGTGTGGAAAAAAGGCACGACTCATAACCGTCGGTACATAACCTTGGCAAAATCTGAAGCACCCTACCCAGCAAATTCCAAGACAAGCCTCAACCTGCCTACCCGGCCTTGCTCCCGAGCCCACCCCTCCAACATCAGCGAACCGATTTCTCCTGCGGACGGCACATAGCCCCATAACAGCTTTCCTACAAATGCAATTCCTGCTAGTTTACCCGCAATCGTCACCCTAGAAAGCCCCTTATCAATCAAATCCAGGATAAACTGTATCACATCCTCCCTTCTATGTTCCAGTGAAAACCGCTGCCTTGCTCCAGAGATCAGAAATTCCTCTCACGCTGTCCTGTACGCCGTCCTGGTGGATTGTGCCAGGGACCCTAAAACCAGCTGCAACATCCTGTGTTGCCTACGTACCACAACTGCTGCGGCATGTGGGTCGGAGTCCTGTCTGCATCCTTGGCTAGCCCACGGAATCTCCCCCACTGTGAGCGAGACAAAGCATCCGCTATGTCATTGTCCACTCCAGGCACATGCAACGCTCTAAAAGCGATATCAAAACGTAAGCAACCCAAAACAAACACCCTCAATAACTTCAAAACCTGTTCATCCCTGGCAGACTGGCGGTTTACAATCTCAACAACCGCCATGTTGTCAATCCTGAAAGTCACCTTCCTGTGCGCCAAGTGTGAGAAGTTGGCCTGGCATATGCTGTCCACTAGTTATAGTGGGCACCTTGCACCAGTCCAAACGACCTTTATTGATGATAGGTTTAAAGACAACCTTTATTGAAAGCTATCCTAGTGGTAGCTATGGAGAGCAGCCTTCAGGCTAAGTCTTGAAGGAGTGTTAAGCTGTTTGTTTTACCAGTCTATAGTCTCATGAATGACCAAATGAAAGGAGAACCACACCAGGTATATATATAAAATATATGTATTTATTACTAAACACTACTCACTAGTCTCTTTATGAGGCTAGAGGTCGAAATACACAAGTTGCAAGTCAAATAGCACAGTAAATTAGCACAATATACGATTAGCCCTAGGGGCGTACCAAACCATATATTAAGAAAGTGGTATAAGAACCACGACTTGACTAGTCACAGGGCCTAGAGCCTGTAGAATCACTGGGACCCCAAGGAACCACCCAAGGTAGTGACACAGGAGACCCACAGGGGACGTGTGCAGTGTGTGAACACAGCCGCGAGCTCCGTTAGCGTCTATGGGGAAAGTCGCGGTTAGAGTTTTAAAGTTTAGGGACACTTCAGAGTGGACTAGGAACAAACCCTTTTGGACTTAGAGGGTTCTAGGGCCAACACCCACGGGAGCACCGAAGTACTCGTGTTACCTCACCCAGGGAAGCCGGGTGCACAGGTGTCAAATGGTGTCTGGCCGCGCCGTCGTTTTCAATGGCCGCTGGCTGGAAAGTGCTGCTGCCGGGAAGTTGCGAAGTGTCCGAAGAGATCCAAGCCTGGATCGAGGATGAGAAGAACCTGAAAGCAGAGGGGACAGAGTCTAGGTCACTAGCCAGTGACCAGGGGTGCGATAGTCGAATGCCCACCGATGTCGGGTGCTTCAAGTTCGAAGAGGTGAAGATTGTCTCTGCAGCCACGAGGACCAGGAGGCGTTGACGATGACCAGGAGCTGGAATCGAGCTGTCCCACGAAGGTAGTAGCTGACTGCGGTGTTGGTGCCCGGATTGGACCAAACAAGCCTTGGTAACAGCAACCCACGCAGAAAGAGAACAAAGGCCTCGGTGCGGACCAGCGAGGTCCGAGGGACTCCCCAAGCAAGGGAGAGTCAGGGCAGGCCTGGAGCAACTAGGGAGGCCCGTTGAAATCAGAGATGTCCTTCTGAGGGACCCACAAGTTGACGGACAAGGGATCGCGAAAGGACCTCAAGCAGAATCACAAAATGGCGGCCCATGGGTCACTCGGAGTGGCCAGGCCAGCAATCTTCGGTGGATTTACTGCTCGGGGTTGGGGCTACAAGTAACCCAAAGCACAGTCTCTAGGATTGACCAGAAGCTTATGCACTTGCAAATGTGTACGGTGTCCAGGGGTTCCGGTTCCACGGTACCCACGAGGGCTACGGGTCTCAGCTTTGCTGGGGACTCGGGTCAGCCTCTGGGAAGTCTGGAAATCTACCTTCTGGGTTGCAGGGTTGTCGGCGTCCGGCGGGAGCTTCGGAGATGCAGACCGGACAGATGCGTCTTTGGTGCCTGCCATGCAGGGGAGTAACTCCTTTACTCCAAGGGAGATTCTTCAGTCATCTGGCGTTTAACAGATCGTCGAAGGTCCAGGATTCAGTTTCAGAGTTTCGTCCAGGGATATCTAAAGTCCTGTTGCCAGGGGTTCCTATCTTATACCCAAGGAAGGGGTTGAACTAACTAACGGGGACCCACCTATGGGAGGGTTTGGAAAGAGGGGTGGCTACACCCATTTCCTTTGTCCAGTTTCACGCCAGAGCAGGGGCTGGTAGCCCCTGCAACCGGTTTGAACTGGGCTATGCACAGGGACACCAAATGTGCCCCCAGTGCAGGACTTCAAAGCACTCAGAGAGTGCACCCACCCAGCCCCAATACACTAAAGCCTGTCTGGGAGGTGGTAACACCTCCCTGTGACAGGAAACCTATTGTCCAGGCCTCCCCTGCCGGAGTTTCGGTCAGCAGTAGGAGGCCAGACTCGTGTCTGTGGCTGCAGCATCCATTTTGTGATGCCAGGGCTCTGTTTAGCTGGTACCGGGTATACCGGTGCTGTCATGTCTCTCCCTCTAGAAGGGTGGGATCATACTCCCACACCAGTTACTGGTGTGGGGGTATGATTCCAAGGTGTTTGACACCAAACACGACATGTTTCCGTGCAGCCATCCCAAAGTTAGCATTTACCGTTGAGATATAATGCACTTAAGAGTATATGGTCAGGCTGCACTCACAGACAACCCCGGAGGATAGATTCCGAAGGCTGCAGAGGGGTCTGCTCATGCAGGGGCACGCTCTCTCATAAAACCAAGCACCCTGCCTTCAGGATTGATAAGGCCTGCCATAGGGGTGACTGATAGGTTTTTATGTGCAGTGATAGGGTGAGATATAGTGAACCTATATCTCAGTAAGGGGTGCATGCACCACCTCACTCAGGCTGCTGTAGCAGTCCTGTGGTGTCATTTTGGAAGGCTTCCCAGGGGTGGCATAATACATGCTGCAGCCCCTGGTAGGCCTCTGGGGTACCTATGCCCTGGGTACATAGTATACCATATACTAGGGACTTATAAGGGCACCCCAGAATCCAATCTGAAGTGTACCTAAGGTACTAGGAATCCATTTTAGAGAGGAAGCAGCTAGGCTGGGGTCCTGGATAGCAGGGCCCCAGCCAGACTAAAGTCGAAAAACAGTGAAACATCAGCAAAAAGTGGGGGTAACCATAAGAAGCAGATCCTACTCTCCTACACAACCCCCCCCCAAACGCAGGGACATTAAACTAACCTTGACCAGTTGAGTCTTCATGTTCTAAGTGGAAATATCTGGAGAGTCCATCTGCATTGGCATGGCTACTCCCAGGTCTATGTTCCACTGTATAGTCCATCCCCTGTAGGGAAATGGACCACCTCAAAAGTTTGGGGTTTTCACCCTTCATCTGTTTTAGCCATAAGAGGGGCTTATGGTCTGTCTGAACTAGGAAGTGAGTGCCAAACAAGTATGGCCTCAGCTTCTTCAGAGCCCAAACCACAGCAAAGGCCTCCCTCTCAATGGCTGACCAACGTTTCTCTCTGGGGGTCAGCCTTCTGCTAATAAAAGCTACTGGCTGATCCTGACCTTCATCATTCAACTGTGACAGTACAGCCCCTACCCCCAACTCAGATGCATCTGTTTGCACAATGAACTTTTTGGAGTAATCAGGACTCTGCAGAATGGGAGCAGTGCACATGGCCTGCTTCAGGTCATCAAATGCCTTTTGACAGCTGACTGTCCACTGAACCTTTTTTGGCATTCTCTTAGAGGTTAAGTCATTCAGGGGTGTCACTATAGATCCATACCCCTTGACAAATCTTCTGTAATACCCAGTCAGGCCTAAGAAGGCTCTCACCTGAGTCTGGGTAGTTGGAGCAACCCAGTCCATGATGGTCTGGATTTTGCTCTGCAATGGTTGAACCTGGCCTCCACCCACAAGGTGGCCCAGGTATACAACCTGACTCTGCCCTATCTGGCACTTAGTAGCCTTGATAGTTAGGCCTGCTTTTTGCAGGGCTTCCAAAACATTTCTGAGGTGGACCAGGTGATCCTCCCAGGTGGAGCTAAAGACAGCAATATCATCTAGATATGCTGCACTATAGGCTTCCAGACCTGTATTCACCAACCTCTGAAAAGTGGCAGGTGCATTCTTCAAACCAAAGGGCATCACCACAAATTGATAATGCCCACTAGGGATAGAAAATGCTGTTTTTGGCTTTGCATCATCAGCTAGTCTGATCTGCCAGTAGCCAGCTGTCAAGTCAAATATGCTCAGAAACATGGCTGAGGCCAAAGTATCTATAAGCTCATCTGCCCTTGGGATGGGATGGGCATCAGTCCTAGTGACTGCATTGAGACCCCTGTAGTCTACACAAAACCTCATCTCTCTCTTACCACCCTGGGTGTGAAGTTTGGGCACCAAGACTACTGGACTAGCCCAAGGGCTATCTGAGGGTTCAATGACTCCCAAATCCAACATCTTTTGGACCTCTGTCCTGATACAATCCCTGACATGATCAGGCTGCCTGTAGATTTTATTCTTGACAGGCAGACTGTCCCCAGTGTCCACTTCATGAGTGCACCAGGTAGTCTGACTAGGTGTCAGGGAGAACATATGCCTGAACTGGCTGAGAACTTTTCTGCAGCCAATTTGTTGCTGGATAGTGAGGCTGCCTGCCAAGGCTACACCATCTACTGATCCATCATCAGGGTTCTGAGAGAGCAGGTCAGGGAGTGGGTCACTCTCTTCCTCCTGTCCCTCATCAGTAGCCATGAGCAAGCCCATGTCTGCCCTGTCGACATATGGTTTTAGTCTGTTGACATGAAGTACCCTGTGGGGACTCCTGGGAGTTCCAAGGTCCACAAAGTAGGTAACCTCTCCCTTCTGTTCAACAATTGTATGGGGGCCACTCCACTTATCTTGGAGAGCTGCTGGGGCCACTGGCTCCAACACCCACACCTTCTGTCCTGGCTGGTACACAGTCAGCACAGCCTTTTGGGCATGCCAGGTCTTTTGTAATTCCTGGCTAGCCTCAAGGTTTTTAGTTGCCTTTTTCATATACTCTGCCTCCAGGAGCGGAGACCAAGTACATAGTCCACTATGTCCTGTTTAGGGGGTTTGAGAGGTAACTCCCATCCCTCCTTCATCAGACACAATGGGCCCCTAACAGGATGGCCAAACAAAAGTTCAAAAGGGCTGTAACCAACCCCCTTTTGAGGCACCTCCCTGTAGGCAAATAAAAGGCAGGGCAAAAGGATGTCCCATCTCCGCCTAAGCTTCTCTGGGAGACCTTTGATCATGCCCTTCAAGGTTTTGTTGAATCTCTCAACTAAACCATTGCATTGTGGGTGATAGGGTGTGGTGAATTTATAATTCACTCCACACTCCTTCCACATTGCAGTCAAGTAACCAGACATGAAGTTTGCACCCCTGTCTGATACTACCTCCTTAGGAAAACCCACCCTTGAGAATACTCCCAAGAGGGCCCTTGCCACCACAGGAGCTGTGGTGGTCCTAAGTGGAATAGCTTCTGGGTACCTAGTGGCATGGTCCACCACCACCACCACCAGGATAAATCTGTGCCCAGAGGCTGTCTGAGGATCCGTAGGACCAACTATGTCAATCCCCACTCTTTCAAAGGGAACCCCCACCACAGGTAATGGTATCAGGGGGGCCTTTGTGGTTCCACCTGCCTTCCCACTGGCTTGACAGGTGACACAGGAGCGACAAAACTCCTTGGTGTCTTCAGACATGTGGGGCCAATGAAAGTGAGGGACAATTCTGTCCCAGGTCTTGTTTTGGCCCAGGTGACCTGCTAGGGGAATATCATGGGCTAGTGTTAATAGGAAGCCCCTAAACTTCAGAGGTATTACCAACCTCCTGGTGGCACCAGGCTTGGGGTCTTTACTCTCTGAGTATAGGAGTCCATCATCCCAATAGACTCTATGGGATCCACTAGCATTCCCAGCAGCCTCAGCAGCAGCCTGCTGTCTGAGGGGTTCAAGAGAGGGGCAGCTCAGCTGCTCCTGGCTCAGATCTGCCCTGGAAGGGCCCCTGTCCCCAAGAACTCAACCTGATCAGGCTCAAGTTCCTCTGGGACAGTTCCTTCTTCAGGACTAAGATCATTTCCCTCAGGAGACTGATCTGTACTCTGAGTCAGGGGGGAAGGCTCTGCCTTAACCCTACTGCTCCTTCTCTTGGAAGGCACCTGGTCCATTCTTCCAGAATCCAGGGCCTGTTCAGTGTTTGACATTTTGGCCTGTGACCTGGTCACAGCAAAAACATGTGCAGGGATCCCCAGCATTTCTGCATGGGTCCTGAGCTCCACTTCTGCCCAAGCTGAAGTTTCTAGATCATTGCCAAGCAAGCATTCAACAGGGAGGTCTGCACTTACCACAACTTTCTTGAGGCCAGTTACCCCTCCCCAGGAGAAATTAACAACTGCCGAGGAATGGTCTGTCCTGACATTGCTAGCATTGGCCACTTGGTACATCTCACCAAGTATAATCTGCTCAGGAGCCACAAGATCTTTTGTCACCATTGTGACACTTGCTCCTGTGTCCCTGAATGCCAAAGCCTCTCTTCCATTGATTAAAGGCTGCTGTCTGAATTTGCCCAGATTACTGGGACTCACAAATAAGGAGGCCAAATCCATGCCTCCATCACAGATCAGCATAGCCTGAGTTGGCACTCTGACTAGGCCAGAGCCCACCTCAGATCCCGGGGTTAACCCTACTACACCCTTACTTGGGACACCACCATTTGTAGCTGCACTAGGGGGAACAGTTGCCTTAGGGGCAATGGTGGCTGGAGTTGAGTCTTTGGACTTTGTACAGTCACTTGTCCAATGGGTTTTCTGCTTACAGATTTTACACCATGGTTTCTTCTGGCCTTTACCTTTGTTAGATTGGGACTCCCCCCCCCAGATGAAGGTTTTTGGGGACCTTGAGAAGACTTCTGGTCTTTACCCTTTTCCCCACCCTTGTCAGAGTTCTTAGAATCTTGCTTCTTGGGGTCACCACCTTGGTTCTGAACCTTCTGCTTCACCCTGGTTCTGACCCATTTGTCTGCCTTCTTTCCCAATTCTTGGGGAGAGGTCCGATCAGAGTCCACCAGGTACTGATGCAACAGCTGATTTTGACAATTATTAAGGATCTGCTCTCTCATAAGTAAGTTGTACAATCCTTTGAAATCACACACCTTGCTGCCAAGCAACCAGCCCTCCAGAGCCTTAGTAGCACAATCTACAAAGTCCACCCAGTCCTGTGTCTGTGCCTTTTGGGTATCCCTGAACTTTAACCTGTATTGTTCAGTGGTTAGGCCAAACCCATCTATCAGTGCACTCTTCAGGACATGGTAATCATCAGCATCCTCTTCTCTTACAGTGAGGAGCTTGTCTCTACCTTTGTCTGCAAAGGAGAGCCACAAGATTGCTGCCCACTGCTCCTGGGGGACCCTCTGAACTTTACAGGCCCTTTCCAGTGCAGTAATCCATTTGTGGATGTCATCCCCACTCTGGTAGGGAGGGACAATCTTGCTTAGGTTTCTATGGTCATGAGACCTTTCCCTACCACTAGGGAAGTTGCTGCCACCATGGGACTCTAGTCCCAACTTTCTTCTTGTTCTCTGAAGCTCTAGGGATTCCCTATCTAAAGCCACCTGCTCTCTTCTGATTCTAAGCTGAGCTTCTTCATACTTGAGCAGTCTCTCTTTCCTTTCATGAGAGGTTTCCCTCCTATGAGAGGAAACAGAGGTCCCTATTGAGCTGTCAGAATGGTTAGACTCCTCAGAAGGAGACCTTGACCTTCTAGGCACACTCTCAACTCTTCCTGGTGGGACAAAGAGGAGGCCATTCTGGTCCTCCTCCTCATCTGCAAGAGGAGCTGGATTTTCCAGGGTAAGATCATTGTCATCTTCCTGGCCAGCTTCAGAGGTCAGGTCATGGGATTCTTCACCCCTTGGCCCTTCCTCATTTGCTGCCCCACCCTCTCTGCCTACCCCTTCAGACCCCGAGGCCTTCTTGAGATCATCCAACAGCAGTACCTCTATGAGGCGTTGGGTGTTTGCAGTTTTTCCTGTCTTCAACTTCCTAGTACTACACAATGCTTTCAATTCCAAGAATTGGAGGTTGTCATACTTGGATGGTGGAAGCCCATTGGCTTCTGGCAGGGACCCACTGGCTCCTGGCCTTGAAGACATCACTAGTGAGGTGTGGTGTATGCACTACCTACTCTAGTGTGGCCTACTAAACTCTCTTGAGTTGTAGAAAGGGTGTGCTAAGCCCTTGACACACAACTCTAAGTTAAGTAGAACTTACTGTAACCTTAAGCTTGAATTATATGTACATCAGTTACCTTTTAGTATTTTTCAGTTAGTCACTCACTTGAGATTATCTGGTAAAACAAAGGCAAGCTTGAATCCAACCGCTGCACACCAATGTGAGAAGTTGGCCTGGCATATGCTGTCCACTAGTTATAGCGGGCACCTTGCACCAGTCCAAACGACCTTTATTGATGATAGGTTTAAAGACAACCTTTATTGAAAGCTATCCTAGTGGTAGCTATGGAGAGCAGCCTTCAGGCTAAGTCTTGAAGGAGTGTTAAGCTGTTTGTTTTACCAGTCTATAGTCTCATGAATGACCAAATGAAAGGAGAACCACACCGGGTATATATATAAAATATATGTATTTATTACTAAACACTACCCACTAGTCTCTTTATGAGGCTAGAGGTCGAAATACACAAGTTACAAGTCAAATAGCACAGTAAATTAGCACAATATACGATTAGCCCTAGGGGCGTACCAAACCATATATTAAGAAAGTGGTATAAGAACCACGACTTGACTAGACACAGGGCCTAGAGCCTGTAGAATCGCTGGGACCCCAAGGAACCACCCAAGGTAGTGACACAGGGGACCCACAGGGGACGTGTGCAGTGTGTGAACACAGCCGCGAGCTCCGTTAGCGCCTATGGGGAAAGTCGCGGTTAGAGTTTTAAAGTTTAGGGACACTTCAGAGTGGACCAGGAACAAACCCTTTTGGACTTAGAGGGTTCTAGGGCCAACACCCACGGGAGCACCGAAGTACTCGTGTTACCTCACCCAGGGAAGCCGGGTGCACAGGTGTCAAATGGTGTCGGGCCGCGCCGTCGTTTTCAATGGCCGCTGGCTGGAAAGTGCTGCTGCCGGGAAGTTGCGAGAGTGTCCGAAGAGATCCAAGCCTGGATCGAGGATGAGAAGAACCTGAAAGCAGAGGGGACAGAGTCTAGGTCACTAGCCAGTGACCAGGGGCACGATACTCGAAGGCCCACCGATGTCGGGTGCTTCAAGTTCGAAGAGGTGAAGATTGTCTCTGCAGCCACGAGGACCAGGAGGCGTCGATGACAACCAGGAGCTGGAATCGAGCTGTCCCACAAAGGTAGTAGCTGACTGCGGTGTCGGTGCCCGGATTGGACCCAACAAGCCTTGGTAACAGCAACCCACGCAGAAAGAGAACAAAGGCTTCGGTGCGGACCAGCGAGGTCCGAGGGACTCCCCAAGCAAGGGAGAGTCAGGGCAGGCCTGGAGCAACTAGGGAGGCCCGTTGAAATCAGAGATGTCCTTCTGAAGGACCCACAAGTTGACAGACAAGGGATCGCGAAAGGACCTCAAGCGGAATCACAAAATGGCGGCCCACGGGTCACTCGGAGTGGCCAGGCCAGCAATCTTCGGTGGATTTACTGCTCGGGGTTGGGGCTACAAGTAACCCAAAGCACAGCCTCTAGGATTGACCAGAAGCTTATGCACTTGCCAATGTGCGCGGTGTCCAGGGGTTCCGGTTCCACGGTACCCACGAGGGCTACGGGTCTCAGCTTTGCTGGGGACTCGGGTCAGCCTCTGGGAAGTCTGGAAATCTACCTTCTGGGTTGCAGGGTCGTCGGCGTCCGGCGGGAGCTTCGGGGATGCAGACCGGACAGATGCGTCTTTGGTGCCTGCCAAGCAGGGGAGTAACTCCTTTACTCCAAGGGAGATTCTTCAGTCATCTGGCGTTTAACAGGTCGTCGAAGGTCCAGGATTCAGTTTCAGAGTTTCGTCCAGGGATATCTAAAGTCCTGTTGCCAGGGGTTCCTATCTTATACCCAAGGAAGGGGTTGGACTAACTCAGGGGACCCACCTATGGGAGGGTTTGGAAAGAGGGGTGGCTACACCCATTTCCTTTGTCCAGTTTCGCGCCAGAGCAGGGGCTGGTAGCCCCCTGCAACCGGTTTGAACTGGGCTATGCACAGGGACACCAAATGTGCCCCCAGTGCAGGACTTCAAAGCACTCAGAGAGTGCACCCACCCAGCCCCAATACACTATAGCCTGTCTGGGAGGTGGTAACACCTCCCTGTGACAGGAAACCTATTGTCCAGGCCTCCCCTGCCGGAGTTTCGGTCAGCAGTAGGAGGCCAGACTCGTGTCTGTGGCTGCAGCATCCATTTTGTGATGCCAGGGCTCTGTTTAGCTGGTACCGGGTATACCGGCGCTGTCATGTCTCTCCCTCTAGAAGGGTGGGATCATACTCCACACCAGTTACTGGTGTGGGGGTATGATTCCAAGGTGTTTGACACCAAACACGACATGTTTCCGTGCAGCCATCCCAAAGTTAGCATTTACTGTTGAGATATAATGCACTTAAGAGTATATGGTCAGGCTGCACTCACAGACAACCCCGGAGGATAGATTCCGAAGGCTGCAGAGGGGCTCTGCTCATGCAGGGGCACCCTCTCACATAAAACCAAGCACCCTGCCTTCAGGATTGATAAGGCCTGCCATAGGGGTGACTGATAGGTTTTTATGTGCAGTGATAGGGTGAGATATAGTGAACCTATATCTCAGTAAGGGGTGCATGCACCACCTCACTCAGGCTGCTGTAGCAGTCGTATGGTGTCATTTTGGAAGGCTTCCCAGGGGTGGCATAATACATGCTGCAGCCCCTGGTAGGCCTCTGGGGTACCTATGCCCTGGGTACATAGTATACCATATACTAGGGACTTATAAGGGCACCCCAGAATCCAATCTGAAGTGTACCTAAGGTACTAGGAATCCATTTTAGAGAGGAAGCAGCTAGGCTGGGGTCCTGGATAGCAGGGCCCCAGCCAGACTAAAGTCGAAAAACAGTGAAACATCAGCAAAAAGTGGGGGTAACCATTAGAAGCAGATCCTACTCTCCTACACCAAGTGTTCCCCCCAAAGTGTGACTGCCACCACCAGGGGGAAGAATTCCAAAAATGCAATACTTCTACCCCCCAGCCCACTCTGCAGGCCCCTGTTCAGCACACCATTTCCCTTGCCAATAGAGGCCAAAGCCCTTGCTGCCCGCTGCATCGGAAAAAATTTGGACATCCCACACCATGTCACCCTCCCGCATCAGAGGAATGCCGTTAAAATCTTGCAAGAAAAACTGCCACATTCGCAAGTCTTCCCTCTCTCCCGCAGACAGCCGCAGATGATGGTGTGGAGGTCTCTGTCCTGCAAGTGCCCTGCCCAGTCGTCTGCAAAACGTCCTCCCTACTCTCACTACTCTGCAAGCAAAATTGAGGTGACACAGCAGCACCTGAATCTCCTTTACTGTGACCTTGCCTTTCGACAACATTGTCGCCAGCAGCCTCAACATTTGCTGCTTTTTGTCTTCCGGAAGGCGTGCCTCCATCAATTGAGAGTCCAACTCAATGCCCAAAAACAGAAAGAGCCGTGCAGGGCCCCATTGTCTTTTCCGGTGCCAGAGGCACCCCAAGTTTCCTCATGATCTCTTGGAAGCTGTCCAGAGCTGCCTGGCAGTCCGTGGAGTCTGAGGTGCTCACAAAGAAAAAGTTATCCAGGTAGTGTGTTACCAGCTGGTGACCCGTCCGCTCCGAGAACAACCACTGAAGAAACGTGCAGAAGCACTCAAATAATGCGCAAGACGGAGTCCTGGGTGTCCCGGAACGCGCGGAGCAGGGCAATGCGGAGCGCTTCTTAGAGGAATGGATCCGAACGAAGCTGTGCCCCACGGGATTGTCTGCGGTCTTTGTGGTGGAACGGGCCGATAGGGCGTTGACCCCTCCGCCTCCGCCCGGGGCCCCCCCTAGGGCCCTCATAGCTAAGATCCTGAACTACCGGGACAGGGATTGTATCCTGAAAGCCGCTAGGGAGGCAGCGGACCTCACTTACGAGAGCGCAAGAATATCCATTTATCCTGATTACACCCGCCACGTTCAGGAACAGCGAAAATCCTATCTGGGCGTTAAACAAAAGCTCCGTGAACTTGGTCTGCAATATATGCTATTGTACCCAGCGAAACTCAAGGTGATCTCCCAGGGAAAGGCTCAATTCTTTGACTCACCGGAGGAAGTATGGGAGTGGCTCGAGGTCCGAGGGGGGCCCTCCCGAGCGTGAGCGGGGGAATCCCGGAGTACCTGGGGAACCAGACCCAGGAGAAGACGCAGAAGTAGACGCGGGGCCGGGCCCCAGCCGGCGCCAGGGAGGAACGACAGCGGATCACGGTGGGGAATGATGGTGCTCTGCGTGTGGACTCCTCGGACTCGGAGGCTTCTCCCCGGGCACGATGGTGGGACCGCCGGGGAGAGCTTGGTGCCGGACACCCTTCTACCCACTAATCAAGTGATTCCAGAAACTATTATGGATCCGCCTCCTGCTGCTGCGGACCCACCCTGAGGGCGCAGGGACCTCTGCCTCACTTTGTCACGCCGGCAGTTGGTCCGTGGTGGCTCCGTGGTTGAGGATGCGGGTCGGGGGGGTCCGCTGCTGGTCCCGCATCTGTACATTCCCCGTGCATTTCCTGATTCGGGCATGGGCTCCTTGTGGGCCCCTATTGCTGGTCTCCTGTTGTTCTTCCCAAAGTTGGGGTGGATGGGGCTGGGCTGGGAGGGATCGGGGATTAGGCCACATTGGGGATTTTAGAGATGTTGCCGAGATCACAGGGATGACGATGGCTGTCTTTGTTGGGCTCCGCTGATTGCGTTGGTCTGCACTATGTGCATCAGATTCTAGTTGGGTGGCCCGGGATATATACCCAGGACATGAGCGGCTGGTTCCGGTCGGGGGTCGGACTTTGGGGAGGGGGAGGGGGTTCTTTCTTTTTCTTTCATTCATAAATGGAGTTAGGCCCTGTTGGGCTCATGGGTTCGCTGTGCACGTCCTGGCACCAGCACGGGAAGGGCATTTCTGCATGTTTGGTTGACAGTAAATTGCTCGTGGGTGGGGGGAGGGGGGCTCTAAGGGGGTTTTGTTGGGTTTTTGTTGGCATCGTATGCATTGCAGTTGAGGCACAGCATGGTCGCTGCGTAGGGCATGGTCTGCCCGGGGATTGGGAGTTACAACCACTATGGGGTTTAAATTTTTAAGCTGGAATGTGAGGGGCTGGGTACATGCACTAAGCGGTACAGGGTCCTGTCTTTCCTTCGTAGACATCAGGTATCCCTAGCATGCCTTCAGGAGACTCATCTCACGGACGAGGGGGCTCAACGACTGGCAAAGAAGTGGCGGGGCCAGCTCTTTCATTCCTCCTTCTCGAGCTATGCTAGAGGGGTCCTTGTGTGGGTGGCGCCCGGGGTTCCTCTAGCCGTCCAATATGTGGAAGCTGATATCCAGGGGCGGTACCTACTCCTCAGGGCTAGGCTAGATGGTCGAGACGTTGCCATAGTGAACACATATGCGCCAAACACGGATGACCCGGGTTTTTATCAGTCCTTGCAGGAGGTCCTGGTCTCGGAACTAGAGGTTCCATTGCTTTGGCTGGGAGATTTTAATTGTGTTCTCGATCCTGCCCTGGACAGATTTCCTCCCGCACTGGCACGAAACCCAGAATGACCGTGAAACTCCGGGAGGTTATGGGGAATCTGGGGGCCCAAGACGTATGGCGTCAAAGACACCCAACCCAGAAAGTGTATACCTGCTTCTCATCTACTCATAACACATATAGCCGCCTCGACAGGGTTTTAGTCGCGAATCCCGATCCCAACATGTCTCTGGAGGTGACCCATCTCGCGCGATTCCTATCTGATCACTCCCCTGTCGCATGCGTGATGGAGTGGGGAGCCCCGAGATGCCGCCCGCGGACTTGGAGGTTGCAGGCAGAGATTCTTGAGGATCCGGTGGGGAGGCACCATGTAGAGACTGCCTTTACGGATTACGTCGATCTCAATTGGGGTGGGACAGACCTATTGCAGGCTACCAAATGGGAAGCCCTGAAAGCGGTAGTGAGAGGGGCATGTTGAGTGTGACGTTTGGGGTTCGGAAGCAGCTCCAACAAGAGCTCCGAGACGAGGAATGCCGGCTGTTGTCGGTGCAGACTTTGACAGTCACTGACGCATCCGAGAGGGATGGGGAACGAGAGATCCAGGAGCGCATCCATGACATCCTAGATAGGCTTGATAAATATACGCTCACGCAATACAGACAGCGCCTTTACAGAGAAGGGGATAAATCTGGTCGTCTCTTGGCCTGGATCCTCCGCCGAGAACACGCTCCTGCTGCGATTAAGGCTTTACGGGACTCCTCTGGGGCCCTGGTGCATTCACAGGTGGGATTATTGCGGGTCCTTCAAGCACATCTTCAGGCAGTATACACCGCGGATCCTGTGGTAGGGGAGGCATCCTATCTCCCATATTTGCATGGGTTGACCCTGATCACCATGTCTGAACAGGCACGGCAGGAACTGGATGAGCCACTGACACTGTGCGAGGTTCAATCCGCGTTGAAGCAGCTTCCGCGGGCCAAATCTCCGGGTAGTGATGGCTTTCCGCCCGAGTTCTACCAAGCATTCCCCGACATTCTACCCCCTCTCCTCCTGCAAGTTTATAA
Organism: Calotriton arnoldi; assembly: GCA_963921515.1. NCBI lineage: Eukaryota > Metazoa > Chordata > Amphibia > Caudata > Salamandridae > Calotriton > Calotriton arnoldi. Next base: position 50,959 of record CAWUFW010019005.1, read on the forward strand.
TGAGGCCTTCAAACGAGGAATCCTCCCACCAAGTATGACACAGGGGAGATTTGTATGATCTTGAAACCAGGGGGGATGCACACGAACCGTCATCGTATCGGCCGATTACAATGATTAATACGGATATAAAAATCCTTTGCAAGCTCCTGGCCTCTCGCTTGGCGCCGCATATGGCCCGCCTGGTCCATGAGGATCAATGTGGGTTCATACCGGGACGCAACACGGCCATGAACCTACGGCGACTGACTCACATTTTGCATGAGGTGCGGGACAGCGAGGAGCAGATGGTTTTGGTCTCTATTGACCTTGCCAAGGCTTTTGACACGGTGGATTGGGGATATCTTCTCGAGGTCTTGCGTGCTGTGGGGATGGGCCCCCAATTTTGTCGCTGGGTTCGTATCTTATATAAGGCCCCATGCGCTAGAGTTAAGCTCGGGGGCGCGCGGTCCGAAGAGTGGCAACTCGGGAGGGGTACACGACAGGGGTGTCCTCTCTCCCCACTCTTGTTTGCCCTCGCTGTAGAGCCCTTTGCGGTCCGGATTAGAGCAGATATGGCGCGGTGGGGTATTCAGCTGGGAACCATGACTCACGTCATTTCTTTGTACGCGGACGACGCCTTGTTTTACTTGACCTCCCCCCGTGATGCCCTGCCGGTGCTGTTGCACCACCTGGATCGGTTTGGTGAGGTCTCTGGATTGCGGCTGAACCGTGGCAAATCCCTAGTTTTTCCCTTGGCGGGGCTGGCGGCAGTGCCTTCGGAGGATCTGCCGGATCTGGAACTGCGGTGGGAGCGGACGGCATTCCGTTACCTAGGTATTCAGGTGACCCTGACGGATGAGCAGGCACTAGTCCGGAATGTGAACCGCGTCACGACGGCATTGCAACAGTCCGTGCGTTTCTGGAATACTCTCCCACTTTCACTGATGGGCCGCCTCGCCATCTCAAAAATGGTGATGCTCCCTAGGGTACTTTATGTGCTACAGAACTCACTTTGCCCTCTGCCACCGCGAGTTTTTAAAACTCTCAATACATTGCTCACATCTTTGCTCTGGGCAGGTCGGCGTAGTAGGGGTAGCCCTTCGCACCATTGTCCGTACTTACGAGGAGGGCGGTCTCGAAGCCCCTCGATTTGACCTATACTATTATGCCGCCCAGCTCCAACATGCGGCCCGTTGGTTCACCGACACTGACAACTGGGAGAAGCGCCTTTTGCTTGCTGGGGCAGACACCCAGACACTGCAGGAGGCACTGATGCAGGGTGCGGGATCGGATGTTTATCTCCCCTATACTGTGCGACATACTGCTGGTATATGGCAGCGCTTTGTTGAGAGCGGTCCTCCGAAGGGCGCTTTCACAGGGAGCTCTCGCCCTGGATACTGGCTCCATTTATAGTTATGGCACGTCATATGTCCTTCCGACTCTGGAGGGAGGGAGGATGTGAGGTTCTCGCTGATTTATACCCTAATGAAACTTTTATCACTTATGAGCAGGCAGTGGAGAGTTTTGGTCTTGGACAAGGCCAATTTTTGCATTTCAGGGGTATGCAGGACGTAGTGAAGATCACCTGGCCCCAGTACCCAGACATTCCACCACTGACGCATACCCTGGATGTTATACTTACGTGCGGCCGGGGCGCGGCTTGATCTCCCTCCTATACAACGCGATGAGGCAGGATTCTACCCCTCCGGTCCCGCCGTCTAGGGTTGCCTGGGAGCGGGACCTTGCTGCTCCGCTGGAGGAGGCACAGTGGGCACGCATAGGCTCCCCTTACACACACCGTTTCATGCAATGCCAGATTTAAACTAACACACTTTACTTACCTACACCGCACCTACCTTACCCCGGTGTCACTGAGGCGCATTGACAGTAGCAGGGGTGCTGGTTGTCCTAGATGTGCAGCAGACAATGCAGGCTTTTTACATTTGGCATGGGAATGTCCATTGGTTGCACAGTTTTGGTCTGGGGTAGTGCCTAGGGTGGTAAGCGCCACGGGGCTTCGGGTGGCCCTCGATCCCTTGCAGTGTCTACTCGCGATGGTTCGCAGGCCCAAGAGGAAGAAACTCCCCTATAAACTCTTACAGTTAATGTTGGTGCTTGCCAGGCGCAGGGTGGCCATAACTTGGATGGGGCAGCGGGCCCCTGAACTTCCTGCTTGGCTTAAAGACGTCCGAGAGTGGTCGCTGGCTGAAGAGGCCCACATGAAGCACACCCGACGGGATGAGAAATTGCAGGATGACCTGATGGCTTGGCGGGTCCTGTGTGCCACAGGGTTGACGGAGGTGGAGCCGTCCTCCCGGGATGTCACTACTAGTGAGCAGAGTGATGCTGATATAACCGGGGGGTCTGTTTCTAGTGGGGAACGCGACGCCTGGCTCTGAGGGGGTCCACACTGGGTGGGGGTGCCTTGTTGCCGCCCCTCTCCCCGCAGCGACATGTTTAGAAATGATTCTTCTGTTCCCTTTGCCCCTTCCCTTCTTGGTGCGGCCTTGTGTCTCATGCGCCTCTAATTGCTGTCAACGAAATGTATGCATACGTATTTATTTGATGCCAATGTCTTGTTTTTGTGATAAATCAAAAAAAATAAAGTTTAAAAAAAAACACGTTAAAAAAAAAAATAATAATAATGCGCAAGACATAGAACAACCCATCGGTAATGCTTTGTCCACGTATCATTTACCATTGAAATGTATGCCCAGAAGATCCCAATCATCCGGGTGAATTGGAAGCAACCGGAAAGCTGACTTTATGTCGCATTTTGCCATCATCGCCGTTGCGCCAGCGGTCACTACCAGTGACATGGCCACGTCAACTGACGAATAAGAAACAGTAGCCTCCCGTTCATCAATGAAATCGTTCACAGAACTCCCTTCCGGCCACGACAAATGCTGGATTAAACGGAATTGCCCTGGTTCCTTTTTTGGCACCACTCCTATGGGAGACACAATCAAATTTTCCAGTGGCCAATCCTCAAAGGGTCCCGCCATGCGGCCCTCGCGCACCTCTTTGTCCAATTTCTCTTGCACTATCTCCGGGTGTTCTCTTGCAGATTGTAAATTGTCCGCCCACCTTCTCGTCCTAGGTCCCCCATACCCTAGTCTAAAGCCCTCCTGAAACCCTGCCTGTAAACGTTCCGCAGCCTCCCGTTTGCCATAACCCTGTAAGGCTGCGATCACTTTGTCTGTTCTAACCGGCGTACAAGCCCTTTGGCCCAGGCCCCTTAGCCCCTCGCCCGCCTGCGAAAGGCTGTTGCTGCTGTCCACCTGCCCTAAACCCCCCGACTGCCACTGCTGACCCCCTTGTTGCTGCCCCTGCCCGCCCCCGAAGCAGTTAACCAAGGCGTGTCTGCCTCCACATTTCGAGCAGTCATGCCGAAATCTACAAAACTCCTGGGTGCACAGTCCCTTATTAAAATCCCAGCAGGCCCCCCCTGAGCCAGTCTGTCCTCTACCTGTGCCGCCCTCCCCTCCCCGGGTGGGTCGCCCCTGAAAGGGCCGATACACGAGCGGTAGCCCGCTGGCCGTGAAAATAGTCTTGTCCACCCCGGACAGACCCATCGTGTGTTGCCACAGGTCTGTGTCCAATTCGCCCCATTTTGCCTCAGTGTCCCATGCGTGCCCTAAATTCCTCGTCATATTGAGCCCATGCATATCCACCCCCTGTGATCTGGGCCTTCCTGATCACATCCATGTACTTAAACAGCGCCACGCACCTCTCCGGATATTTTGTACAGTACACACTTGCATATATCAAAAAGTCCGCTGTCCAATTCTCGATTGTGCGAGGCACCTTCGGCCGCTTGGCCAATTCGTACTCCTCCTCTTTAGATCCCTCCTTCGCCCGTACTTCCCTATGCAGAAGTTTGAGCATCTCGACATATTCACCCTTCCAGATCCGCTCCTTAGTAGCCAGCATTAAGTGCGCGCCCAAAGGCTTAGTTACCCCCATGTAAGGCAATCGTTTTATCTTTAACTCCTTACTCTCTAACTTGTTCTCGGCCTCCACTGCCGTTATTACCACTGCATCTTTTTTGGCCTTAACATCGTCCCCAGTGCTCCCGGACGCCTTACCTGCGTCCTCTGTGCCCACTCCCACGGTCTTAACCTCGTCTCCCATGTTCCCGGACGCCTTACCTGCGTCGTCTGTGCCTACCCCCACATCCAAGACATACTTTCCCTTCCGCAGCATACCCCACCGCCCCTTCCTTGTCCCCCCCCTCCAACCCCCACTGATACCATGATGGGCCGCAGTCCCCCAAACTATTTACCTGGCTCTAAGGAGTATGCCCGTCGTCCTGCAGTCCGCCTTGCCAATGGAGCCGACCATTCCTCCAACCTCGATGTCCGACCCGTGGGCTCTGCCGGGCGTCGCGACACCTGTAACATACTAGACAAAGCATTACTCGGCCCCCCCACACCCTGGACCTCCATTTCCCGCAACTCGCCCTCCTCAAGGCTGTCCTCCTCGTAGTCTAGCTCTTCGTGCTCCCTGAAATCCCATGCCCTCTCTACCGGAGGTGCAGACTGCACCCTCCTAGCCCCACTTATATGTCGGTCATCCGAGCTCCTGCGTCCTCTATGCCCCGAGGACCGTTGGGGCCCATCGGGTGTTGGGGCCGGCGAGCCCGCCCGGGGCCTACTTATGCCGGCCGCGATCCCACGCCGGTACTGGGCACGCCGCGCGAGGCTCCACCCTCCCTTCTCCTCGGCACCTTTGAGCCGCTCCCAGCTCTGCCAAGTCTGGAGCCCACTGTTGCTCCACCGCCTGAAAGAAAAAGGAATGGTCTGGTGTGCTGGGCCTACCTACCCTCTCTTTCCCATCCCAGCTCCTCTTCCAGCCCGCCCCCAGCGTACTAGCCGCCCATGCCCGCCCTACCCTACTAAGATCCACCGCTTCCCCCCCGGCTACCTGTCCCTCCTCCTCATCACTCCATTCCAAGCCCCCGCGCCCCGGCCCAACTGGGCCCAGCCTCCGCCCTCAACGACTCCCCACCCAACCCCCACCCTGCACCCCCGCTGGCCCCCACCCCTAATTGCCCATGCCCCTCTACCCCCAAACCCCCGACCCCCCTGCGACTGGCACCCCTTCCTCCGGTCCACCCCCTCTACCCCCGCATCTCCTCATTCCATGAGGTGAAAATATCCAGCCCCTCCCAGTCCCTGCTACTCCCTACCGACTCTAAGTCAATAGGCGAACCCTCCCCCTCATCTTCAACCACCCAAACACTACCCCCTCCCACCCCTTCCCCAACCTCTCCCTTCCCAGGACCAACCTCAATGCCCCCCCAACTAAGGATGACCCCTCCTGCCCAGCAGGGTTAGGCTGGGCCAGTATCTTCCTGCTCCCCCTGTGCCTGACCTACCCTGCATCTGATTGCCCTCATCCTCCAACACAATTGTGTCTACCAGGGCCTGCCAGCCACCCACCTCTTGTGGAGCCAGGCCCTTCCCCCCTTCTTACTGTTCTTCCTGCCCTCCTGCTGCTCCCCCGCCCTCACGGGACTCAGAGCCACCCTCCTTCCCTTCCCCAGCCACCTCTTTGATCGCCCCGCGCTCCGTGGCGAACGGCTCCCCCGGCGGGCCCCGCCCCTGCCACTTCTCGCTGGAGCCTCCACTAGAGAGGGAGGCTCCGGCACACTGCCCACACGCGGGGCTGCTCTCCTCACATAGGAGCGGCCCCGGACCTTCGTAGACCCCGCCGGGGAGACGCGAGACGCGCTCCCCCACCGGGCCCCTCCTCCCATTACCTCCGCCGCCACCTTCCCCCTCCCACCTTCGCGCACATCAAGGACTCCTGAAGGGGCCGCGCCTTCGCCATATGCGCGGCCCCCAGCACTCACCTGCCCTTTCCTCGTCTTCCGGGGGGGCGAGCAGGCGACGACAGCGGCCGCCACCCCCGCCGACGCGCGCCTCACTGGGCGCGCGCTCCCCGAGGCCTCCGGCATTAAAAGGTTAAGCCGGCTGGCCTCGCTAAGCAGTCGAACCACTTCCAGCACGCGGTAATCCTCTGAAGCCATAACAATATCGTCGCACTACAAAACACACAAGGCTCTACCCTACCACTACAGCTACCACCACTACAGCTACCACCAACAAAAAATGCTAAACCCACCTACGCTCCCAGCCACCAGGTCACCAAACCTAAAATGGTGGCTGGGAGGGCGCGAAAGCCCATCTTAAACCCTTTGGGCTACTTTTTACTTTGGGCTACAATTGGGCTATTCCCAATGTAGCCCAACCACGAAATGGCTGCTAATCGGCTCGCCCCACCCCCTCCCAATCTGCCCGGGGGGCAGACCTCACCGGGTTCAGCTGCCCCCCAAACCCACCTAGTAACCAGCGGGTGACATGAAGCTAGCAAATACTGGGTTACATTGCACGAGAAATATTGTATCTCATTACTCATCATCTGATGTGTCACTATGCTGATGTTCAGCTTAGAGTCTCTAGAAACATTTTTGTTCACTCATGCCTCACAGCTTGTATTTCTGCTTCGTCTGTGTCCACTCTGTTGAAATCAAGACAAATCATCAATACGAGCACCCTGGCTCCTTCGTGGAAGGCAGACAAAGCATCGCCATTCACCACAGTCCTTTCAATATCAGACCCTACTCGTTTTATAAAACAAGTGCTATATACTTGTGCCTCTTCTAAGCACTGCAATGCATTTGTTATTGTGACACAGTCTAATCCTACGCAATTGTTCGAATTGTGAAAGGGAGAAAAGTTGAAAGGACCCGCCCGATTCAAACTTGCAGGATGCAGACAAAAGAATACAAACAAGCCCTTAATTTCCCGGGCCATCTAGCCACCGTTTTCGCCCCACAGAAGAGGGTTTAAAGGATGGTATTTTAGGGTTTCTCAAGGGCCCAGTTCCTCCTTAGAATCAGGTGGATTTCATCCTACAGGTCTTGCATTCGATGGAGCTTTCTGTCCGAGAACATCTCTCAGCCATGGTTTGTGTTCCTGGTTCACGTGCTTGGAAATTCAGTGCCTCCTTTATATTTCTTTTGACATGATCACATTCCTCTTCACACTTAGCACACCCCAGACCTCTATGCTTCTCTTTTGCAAACTCCTCATTGTGCTTGTTTTTTTTAATGTCTTTCAATAAATTTACAATAAAAGTCAACCGTTTCTAAAAATGTCACAAATTCATCCTTACCTAGTTTGTGAGCTCCTAATCATTTTAACTAGCTTTCTTTGGTCTCACTCCCTCTGAAGACATAAAACGCCCTAAATAACATAGTTCCCTCTGTCCAGATTTGTATTTAAATGTCTTCAAAGTCAAACCAAATTCTTTTTATCTCTCTAGTATTTTTCTGGCACTCTCATTATGCCCACTCGTGAAGTACCATGAATTAAAACATCATTGTGAAACTATCTGCCACCGGCCAGATCTCTTAACATCATTCTCATTGCTCTCTGCACTACTGAGACTGCAGATGTCAGATTGAAAGACGTTTTTACTAATTTTTAGTCTCCTATGGAAGTTATATATGCTGTCAAATCTTGCGACTCCCTATGTAGACAAATTTAATGACACGCCAAAGCCACAGTGGCAAAAATTGTGGCCTTTGTCAGCATAGACATTATCTCTGAAATGTTGGGTAATGGGTACCTGTACACAACATCCTCCTTGTTTTGGACTCTAGAGTCCACACAACGGCGTGTCTCTATTTGGCCTTCTTGAAACAGTAATTGGGACCAATCACTTCTTGGATTGGACAGATACAATGACCACTAATTTGCACAATCTTTCTAATTCTTTCTCTACTGCTTCATGTACACTGACAGGTAATCTTCTCACCTTAGACACAACCAGGACTGCTTCCCTCTTTTATTTTAATTTTATGTACATATGACTTCAATCAGCCCAACTTTTTTCTAAAAACTTTAGAAAACATGTTCATCACATCCATCTTCAACCACAATGCTCTATACCAGCTGTTGTGCATTCAGATCCAAAAAAACTCCCAATTCTTTCTGGTGTGGCCAAAGAATGATATTATCACCTCTGGAAGTTACTGTTGGGACAGAGTGACACCTGCTTAGTATACAGGCATGTTCCTCCACGTCATAGTTAGGCTCAGATTTTACATGTACAAAACCATAGAAATTCAGCAGTTATAGGTACCTGAGCTAACTATAACATATGCCCCCGCAATGCACTGCTTATGACTTCACATATTACATCACTCAAGATATGGTCAGTGACATCACTGATGACATCATTGATAACATCTCAAATGACATCACTGATGACATCATCCTGAGTTTAAGTGTTTCGTAAATGTTTCTGAGACTTAAAGATATATACTAAGCTATTGCATAAGTTAAATTACTATTCTTTCCGTACTACTAATGAGTGATACTATTTCTAACATATGTGATCTGAGTGGCTGTGTGACTGTCTGCATCAGTGTGTGAGGGGCTGTCTGAGTAGCTGTATGGGTGTGTGAGTGGCTGTATGGATCTGCAGGGGGTATGTGAGTGGCTGCATAGGTCTGTCAGTGGGTATGTGGGTGGCTGTATGGGTCTGTGAAAGGGTTTGTGAGTGTTTTTTTGGTGTGCGAGTGGCTGTGTGAGTGTTTGTATGGGCGTTGAGTGGGTATGTGAGAGGTTATATGGGTAAGTGAGTGGCTGTATTTGTGTGTGAGTGGATGTGTGAGTGGCTGTATGGTGGGTGAGTGGGTGGGTGTGTGAGTGGCTGTATGGGTGACTGAGTGGTTTGTGTGAGTGGCTGTATGGGTGAATGACTGGGTGTGTATGTGTGAGTGAGTGACTGAGGGGGTGTATGGGTAAGTAAGTGGGTATGTGAGTGTCTGTGTGAGTGGCTGTATGGATGAGTGAGTGGGCGTGTGAGTGGTTGTATGGATGTGTGAATGCATTTGTAAGTGATTGTGTGGGTGAGTGAAAGGGTGTGTGAGTGGCTATATAGGTGAATAAGTGGGTGTGTGAGTAGCTGTATGGGTGAGTCTCTCTCACTGGGTGTGTGAGTGGCTATATGGTTTTGTAAATTGGTATGTGAGTAGCTGTATGGGTGGGTAACTGGGTGTATGGGTGTATAAGTGCATGTGTAACTGACTGTATGAGTGTGGCTACATGAATGCCTGTACAGGTGTGAGAGTGGGTGTGAAAGTGCCTGTATGAGTGTGTAAATAATTAGGTAAGTGTATGTATAGGTGAGTAAATGAGTGTGTGAATGGTTTTATGGATGTGTGACTGAGTGTGGCAGTCACTGTCTAGCTATATGAGTGGTGGGTACATAATGCTTTTATGGGACTGTAACTGGGTGTGTAAGTGCTTGCCTGACTGTGTGAGTGGGTGAACATTACATACTAATAAATGACATACTATAAGCAAACACCCACATCTAATTTCAAACACATTCATTCATACTGGCTTAATAAAATTACTATATTTGGAGTATACAAATTCCTCTTTCTCCTTTCCTGCTCACTATTTTTTTAGCTAATGTTCTAATCTAAGCTACCTTCTATTTTGCCTTCTAGTATAGTGTCTAGAAGCTACACATTTTCCTTCATCTTATATGCATTCACAATTTTTTATATAAATATACTTTTTTATACTACAACCTAATTAACATACCTGTAAAGCTCTTTGCTGTTCTCCAATGTTAATTTCTATTTCTGTTAATATCTGTTTTCATTGGAAATCTCAAGTCAGAACTATGGCAGTCCTCCTCCATTCTCAGTACAAAAACAGCTAAAACGGCCACCCTTCACCATGTGCTCTTACTTATACTCCTGTAGTTAACAAATCACAGGCTTCCATTCATCTTTTATTTTTGTTATACCACTTCTAAATGATTAGTATTTTTTTTAACCCTTTACATGTTTCCTGGAAAGAAGTCCAATTTGGATGGGTTTTTTCCATAAATTTGCAGATCCACTGCAACGCTCTGTGCAGCCCCCAGTGTAACTTCATGGTGGGCCCGCGGATCCACACGGAAACCCGTAGAAGCATTTAACAATCTACAATTAATAGTTTGCATTTATGTTTTTGCTTTGTAAAAACTACTCAATTAAAAGCCAAACACTCCCTATTTACCAATGTTTCCACACCACTCTTTTTGAATTTCACAGTGCAGTCATTTTTGTTCCACTCCCCATATTCTTTTAGTTCCGTGTCCATGGTGACCACGTTAGCAGCACGATCTACATACCACTAGGTAAAAAGTACACATTACTTTCTGTAAGCAGCATACCAGCTTCAAATTAACCCGTAGCAGGTGTGGTTGACTGGTTGCAATTTCAAGAATATTCCTAACAACATCATTTTTTTTAATTTTTTCAAAACCAAGCACAGATGTAGTTACTTTTTCCTCCAAATCACTACCTAATTTTAGTTCCATGCACATCTTCACCATCCAATCAAAATAGTTCTTTTATATTCTACTTGCTGTCCTCCATTTTAGCTCTCTTTCATCTTCAAAACTGCCTCATTCTACTGCAGCCTTCTTCTCCGTTCTACTCCTCCTTCCCTCCAAAATGGTCATAGTGCAGATTATGGGTCATAGTTTAGTGTTTTGAGCATGGCGGATCCCAAACCAAAAGCACACATTCAACACATAATGGCAACGGGCTTTCCTCAACCAAAACCATTTATGTAAAACAACAACACATTTAATATAGTAGGCATATAACTGGCTACATGGGTATCTAAGAGAGTGTGGGAGTGCCTATATAGGTCTGAGAGTAGGTGTCTCAGTGGTTTTGATGTTGTGTGAGTGGGTGCTTAAGAGGCTGTATGGGCCCTAACTGGGTGTGTCAGTGGCGGTATGGGTCGCTGAGTGAGTTTCTGAGTGTGTGACTGGGTGAGTGAGTAGGTGTTAGATTGGCTGTGTGGGTATGTGAGTAGGTGTGTCACAGACTAGATAGGTGTGTGAGTGGGTGGGTGTGTGTGAGACTGAGTATCTCAATGGCTGTGTAAGATGTAATATGGGTATATGAGTTGCTGTGTGAGTGGTTGTATGAATGTGTGAGTGGGTGTGTAGTGGTTGTAAGGGACGTGAGTGGCTGTGTCAGTGGTTGTATGCATGTGTGAGTAGCTCTGTGGGTATATGAATGGGGGTGTAACTGGTTGTGTGGGTGTGTTGGTAGGTGTGTGAATAATCATGTGGGTGTGTGAGTGGGTGTATAAGTAGTTCTGTGGGTGTGTAAGTAGGTGTGTGAGTGCTTCTCTCAGTGTGTCAGTCGCAGTGTGAGTACCTGTGTGGTGTGTGAGTAGTTGTATGGGTCTGTGAGTTGGTGTTTGAGTGTCTTGGTGGGTCTGTGAGAGGGTGTGAGAGTGTCTGGTAGATCTATGAGTGGGTGTGAGTGGTTGTGTGAGTTGGTGTGTGAGTGTTTGTGTGCATCTGTGAGTGGGTGTATGAGTGTCTGTGAATGGGTGTGCAAATGTCTGTGTGGGTGTGTGAGTGTCTGTGTGGGTCTGTGAGTGGGTGAGTGAGTGGATCTATGAGTGGATGTGTGAGAGGGTCTGTGAGTGTGTGTGAGTTTCTGTGTGGGTCTGTGAGTGTGTGAGTGAGTGTATGAGTGAGTGTATGAGTGGGTGTGTGAGTGGGTGTGAGAGTAAATGTGTGGGTCTGTGAGTGGGCATGTGAGTGTCTGAGTGGGTCTGTGAATAGATGTGTGGGTGTGGGTTGGTACATGGGTGTGTGAGTGTCTGTGTGGGTGTGAGAGTGGGTGTGTGAGTGCCTGCATGGGTCTGTGAATAGGTGTGTCAATGCCTGCGTAGGTCTGTGAGTGGGTGTGTGAGTGTCTGTGTGGGTCTGTGAGGGAGTCTGAGAGTGCCTGTGTCACTCTGTGAGTAGGTGTCTGAATGCCTGCATAGGTCTGCGAGTGGGTGCGTGACTGCCTGTGCAGGTCTGTAAATGGGTGTGAGAGTACCTGTGTGGGTGTCTGAGTGGGTCTGAAAGTGTTTTTTTCCAAAGTGTGTCAAGATTCACGGATCCATCGCAAATTTACACAAGGGACCGCTCTAAGCCTCACGGGGGATCCGCAGATTCCAAAAGTGGAAAAAAACAAACCAATATAACTCAATTTTGTACCCAATACAGGTCTCTCTGACACTCCTCTAACACATGCATGCGGTCAGGGTACCTCTACCCTGACCCCTTTAATCATTTTGCAGATACATTTTAAGACCCTGATACTTAAAATGGTGGCAGCAACCTCCCGGTCAGCTTGTGGTCAGCCAATCATGACGTTGTTGGTGGCGCGCGACTTCTTGATTCCACCGAGGGGGATCCACGAGGGTCTGCATCCCTAGATATACAATTTTGTTTTTCCTTTAATAACTCTGCAATTACTAATCAGATTTACATCAAATTACAAAAAGGGCTCTTTCTGGACAAAGAGCTACATTTCCGCCAAATTTGGTGTAATTCCGTCCAGTAGTTCGGGCTGTAGTCGTGTTCAAAATTCCTATGGGAAGCTGCATGGGGAACGCAATTTTTTTTTACCCCCCCCCCCTCTTTTTCTCGGCCCCCGCTTGACGGATCACTCCTAAACTTTCCATGTAGAACTAGACATACTGTGCCACTTTTTGGGGAAAAATTTGTGAAGATTCATCAAATATATATATACACACATACATATTTAGGGGTGGGTAGGGGTATAGGGTGTTATGGGTGTTTTTATGGTTTAGGGGTATAGGGTGGTAATAGTGTTTCTAGAGGTGGGTAGGGGTATAGTGTTATAGGGTGGTAAGGGTGTTTTTAGAGTTAGATGGGTAGGTTTTTTTTTTTACTGTTTAGGGGTGGGTAGGGGCATAAGGTGGTAAGGGTGACTTTAGGTTTTAGGGGTGTAGAGTAATAAGAGCAGTGCTTAATTTGAGGGAAAAAAAGAAGTGCCAGGGCACTCCTTACCACTGCAGCTTGCACCACCCATTGCCCCTGCCAACCCTACCAATGACAGTACCTACACAACTACTAAACATCACACTCCTACACGAGTGACAATCAGACTATTCTAGGTCCTCAAAGCTATGAGAATGGTTTGGCCAGCTGGGTTTAGTCATTTTCATTGTTTATTTAATTAATAAACAACTGTTGTGTGCTCATCTTTAATTTACACAAACAGCGCCACCATGTAGCAGACGGTCAGAAGTACCAGTGTTGGCAATTAAGTGCCGGTACTGAGCACCGGAAGCCACCGGCTCAAATTAAGCACTGGGTAAGAGTACTAAAAAAAAAGGGGGGGGTTCATTCCCAATTAAGAATATTGTAATGTTATAACGAATTTAAAAAATATATATGTAGGAGTTTAAGTTACCTTAAATATACCTACCTTGGACTGTAAAGGCATGCACGGCAAAGGCATATTGATGGTAAAGGCTTTGCGTTATTAAGGTATTGCGTGGTACAAGGATTCGTGGTAAAAGCATGGATTATAAATAATGCCATTCAACAATTTAAATATGCCCATCAGGCCTGCCTGAATCTGCAATTGGCATAGTGCATTAATTGTTATGTACATGTACAATTTTCTTGCTCTTCTAAGCAGGGTAATGAAATGCCACATCCAGGAGATTTTACCGGTCCCCTCCTCCTCAGGTAGAGTGATGTCAGTTTCTATGGGGTAATGAACCATATGAATGCCCGCATTTCATACTGTTGACTTTCTTGGATACCCTAATGGCCCTATGTGATAGCCATGTACCGTATCCCATTCCTCACAGTCCATATCTCAACGTAACGTGTGCTCCCATTGTGTTTGATATGCCCAGGCCTGTTGTTTCTCTTCTTCCTAAAGTAATTACTTCTATTACACCCTTTAAGGAAGAACTACTTCCCTTGATAGTACTCCAGATCTGCCACTATATCTCAGTCCCATGACTATGCTTGGATTCCTGCCGAGATCAAGCTGCTACTTATCTCCATACTGTGATGCCGCTTCTCTAGCTACAGGGACAGCCAGTACTTACTAGGAAGTATTAATGGTGGATGCTGTCATTTATCTAACCTATTGAACCAGCGGTTCCTCTGGTTTGCAGTGGCTAGTCTCCACTACCAATTCCAAGAGCTGCCTTTTGGCCTGGCTTCTGCTCCTCGTGTCTTCACCAAGCTCCTAGCCCTGTTTGTGAGTATGCTCCATGGCTTGGCAATTAAGAATATATCCATTCCTGGATGATTGGCTAATTTTGTCCTCTTCTTTTTCTAAGGCAGAACAAGACATTCAGCAGACCTGCAACATCCTCCAAGAGCATGGGTTTCTACTCAACACCAAGAAGTCATCATTTCTTCGATCTCAGAACCTGAGGTTCAAAGGGGCTGTGATTCGAACAGACTTGTGCCAGGTGTTCCTGGCGGAGGAGAAGATTTCCAAGCTCTTATCTGATCTGTTGTTTCTCATGCAGCAGGATCAGGCACCTGCAAAAACTTGGCTGAAGAGTCAAGATGAGATGGCATCCACCCTCACCATTCTTCCTTGGGAAGGTCTTCACTTGTATCCTCTGGTGCATCACCTCCTGTCATTCTGGGATCCCTTCTCGAAGGAGTACAACTTTCCCATGCCAGTAACAAATCACATTCAGACAGACCTTCAGTGGTAGCTGGATCTTTCAAACCTGCAGAAAGGGTTTTCTTTGCTTCCCTCCCCTCAGATTTTACTTTCCAGGGATGCAAGCAAATGGGGTTGGGGAGCTATCTTGGGGGTACACAAGGCTCAGGGAATGTGTTCTAATGAAAATTCTCTCCCTTTGTCTAATTGGAAGGAATTAGCAGCCATTCAGAGGGCTCTTGTTCACTACTTAGCCCTCATTTGTAGTTGCCATGTTTGAATCCAAACCACCAATCTGGTTGCACGGTCTTATGTCAATTGCCGGGTGGCGGGTATGGGCCCTCAGGCTCTGGTTCTGCATTTTCAGGAGGTCGGCTTATGGGCAGAGACTCATCTTCTTTTGCTCAGGGCAGTTTATCTTCCAGGGAAGGAGAATGGGTCTGCAGACTCCCCGAGTTGATACTTCCTGTCCTCTGTGACGATGTGCTTTTGTTCCCGACTATTTCTTCAGATTACAAAGAGATTTTTGGTTCCAAATCTAGATCTGTTTGCAACCAGGGAAAATTCTTAGCTCCCTGTATTTTGCAGGCTGATTTCATCTCTAGAGGCCTCGGGACAGATGCTTTTTTGATTCTTTGGACTCAGGGGCTCCTTTACATATTTCCTCCTTTCCAGTTAATCCCGCAGGTGGTGAGGAAGATTCTGGATGATCAGGCAGAAGTCCTGCTGGTGGTTCCAGGGTGGTCCTGCAGTTGTCCCTTTTGACAGTTTCCTCTCTCTCCTCCTCCTCTGTGGCTCCCCGCCGTTTCCTGGCTGCTCTGAAGTGATTAAAGCTGGAGCTCTGGTATTTGAAACATCAGCGCTGCTTTCACAGGGTTATTCAGTCGAGACCACAGAGTCCATCCAGCAGTCTAGAAGACCATCTACTCTCAAATCATCCAGTAGACACTGAAAGCACTTTGAGTCTTGGTGAGCCTCAAGAAACTTTTCCCCGTATTCTTGTGATCCTCATCTAATTATTGATTTCCTAAGGGATTAATTTCTTTTAGGTTTGGCAGTTTCGACTTTGAGAAGTAGGTGGGTAGCCATTCGAGCTCTTAGTGGTTCTGACACATCATTGGTTGCTCCTTTGGCTTCTCACCTTTTAAGAAGTGGGCCCCAAACTGACCACGAAAGATCATATAAAGAACAGTGCTAAAAGTGCCTTCTACAACCTGAAACTTCTGAACAAAATCAAACCCTACCTACCGTAGAGCGATCTTAAATTTACCACGCAAGCGCTGGTGTTGTCTAAATTAGACGATGCGAATGCCACACTCACTGGCACTGCGAAATTCCACCTCGCCCCCCTTCGAACCACCCTCAATGCAGCAGCCAGAATGGTCACAGGAATCAAAAAATACGACCACATCTCCATTGCCCTGAAAAAGCTGAACTGTCTTCCAATTGAAGCTCGCTGCAGTTTTAGAACCGCCTGCTTAACTACCAGAGCCCTTCACACTGGGAAACCAGCTTACCTCGCCTCAAAACTCAAAAAGGCAGGTCAAACAAGAAACATAATGAGCTCGAACACCCTACTCCTCATTCTGCCGAAAGCCCTCAAACAAAAGAACCAGTCACACTCCTTCTCAAGCAATGCCCCAAAAATCAGGAAACCCATTCCTGTACATATCAGGACTAACCCCTCCTTCTTGAGCTTCAAAAGACAGTTAAAGGGGGTGTGGCCAAGATGGCGATCTGAGCGGACGCACGGCTCGGAGGCTCCTCACCCCTGGCCCCATTTCCCCCGATTAAAATAGCACAAATCCCCCTCCACACCCCGAGCTGGCAGCACGTTCACTGGGGGAGAGCCGCCGCTAGCCGGGAAGTGCCAGCAGGGTGGGCGCTCCGTGGAATTCCCTCTGAAGCACTCGGACATCAGCGACGGAGGCCGGAGAAAATGGCGCCTCCTCCTGGAGCTGTGAGGGTGTGTAGGCGCCGGTGAAACTCAGCTCCTCTGGGTACGCCGGAGGCCTCGACGACCAAGCCTAGATCCCTGCGGCCGGAGAGGAAGGGACTAGGCGACGACCGGCGGCCCAGGTGAGACGGCGGCTGCCACTAGAGGCCGCGGCTTAAGGGCCTGAGAGCAGTGCGGACAGAGCCGGCCGCGCCGTGCACGGGGGGGGGGTGCGCCCCTGTGGTGCCCCGGGGCGGCGCCTTGTCAGATGGAACTCTTGTGGGTGAAGCACTGACCGCTCGCTGTGGTTACGGGACTGGCCCGTAACCATAGCGAAGGAGGTGATTGCTGACCCCGGCGTCGGACGTCTCCGCATAGACGGGGTGAGTGCCCGCGGCCTAGAGGGAGCGCATTCTGCGAGACCTGAGGATGCGGATCAGCCGCGTTGGCACGAGAGAGGAAGGGGGTCCCTGAGGTGCTGGGAGAGGGCCCCGTGAGAGCTGACAGAGGCCCTCTCCTACAGAAAACTCATCGCTGGGCTCTAGGGGCCTGAGAGGGGAGACAGGACCCGAACGCCGAGCACCATAGAGTTGAGGCGCAGTGGGATCCGACCAGGAGCGGCGGAGCGCCAATAAGGGGCCGGGGTAGGGCTGACGACGGGCGTTCTCCTGGAACCCTCTTAGGGACAACAGCCCACGACCAGAAGGAGCACGCCGGGGGCTTCCCGGGGGAGTTCGCCGGCGAGGGGTCCGGGGGCAGCGGAGCGGTGACACGGCCCCCGTTCGGTCCTCTTGGGGCACACAGTAGAGCAACGGCACCCCACAACACCCCCACATAACGGCAAGGGAGGACTGGAGCGATCAACGCCGCAGAGGTGTGGGGGCAGCAACGAAGGCGTCCTGTGGGCCGCGGCTGCAGGGTGGAGCGGCTGGTCCAAGGTGGTGCACCGACACAGGCGTGAACACGAGCAGAGAGGGCCCCACCGGTGGGGGCTGAGACACGTGCTGGGGCCCGAGGATCCTGGGGGGTCTTACCCGGGAGCACCGAGGAGTGGAGAGGGGCTGCGGCTCGGCCCTGGGCGTAGCGGGGCGGAGAGGCCAGACCGCCTGGCAGGATATCCAGGAGGCCTGGTATAGATGTTGGCAGGGATACCGGACCAGATCACCACGATGACCGCGCTGAGAAAGAAGGGGGAGCGCAATATCAGAGACATGCTGGCCAAGAGCTCCCTATCTGGTGAACAGGGACGTAGAGCATCGACTCCCCCTCAAACACAAGAGAACCTAGAGGAAGGGGACATGCCCATCACACGGACCTTCCTGGAATCCCTTTTTAATGTCCTGCGGGAGGACTTTCAGACGCTTAAGCAGGAGTTGAAGGGAGAAGTACGAGAGATTCGCCGGGACGTGGACGGGATTGGAGAGAGGGTGTCTGCCATTGAGGACCGCAAACTCTCTAGGGGCGAAGAAATAGAGCAACTACAACAAGAAGTGCTACGCTTGCAGGATCAACAGGTGGACCTCCAGACCCACACAGAGGACCTCGAAAACAGGTCCCGACGCAATAACATCCGCGTCCGGGGGGTTCCATCCCAAGAGGAGGGGGCGATGTTGCCGGCTACCTTCGGGGGCTATTTAGGGACATTCTGGGGAGGACCAAGACTTTGAAATTCGTATTGACAGAGCGCACCGAGTGGGCCCTCCGCGACGTGCACCGGCGCCCCTGGCTGACATGCTGGCTTTCCTACCGGACTATCCCCTTAAAGAACGAATATTGAGGGAGGCCAGACGCAAGCAACCTCTCACTCACAAAGGGCTCTCAGTAGCTCTTTTTCAGGACTTGGCCGCCATAACCCTACAGAGAAGGAGAGCATTTAAAGAGGTGACGACTCACCTGAGGGAGAAGGGGGTGGCCTACTCATGGGGCCATCCCTTCCGACTGATATTTAAGTGGAATGGCCGGCTGCACCAACTGCGCTCTCTTAAGGAAGCCTGTGAGCTTCTGGGCCGGGCACGTGAGAGCCCGGATGCGTCGCCTGCTCGATCAGGGAGGCCACTCGAGACCGGCTGGCAAAGAGTAAAGTGCAGAAGTAAGCCTCCTTCTGCTCAAAGACCGGATACAGACACTATGTCCCAGGAACGGCGAGCGGCCGTGGCAGCAGTGACGAAGGACACTACCTCGCCAGTCCAGATCTGACAGTCATGTCATTCATGAGGGGGCAAGTAAGCACAGATCCTTGATCTGCCGGGGAGGGCTGGGGGTGGGGGGCCGAGACCACTTGAGCCACACGTACACCCCAACTTTCTGGACTCCAGATGCCCACGCCAATGGACAATGGGCATTGGACTATGATACACAGGGGGTTCACACAGTTGGGGTTAGGGAGGGTGGGGCGGGGGGCAAGGGACTAGGGGAATTGGGGTTAGGGAGGGTTTGGAAAGGGGGACGGAGAGGGGTGGGGAATGCAGTTTGTTGGGGGTTGGAAGGGCTAGGGAAGGGGGGAGGGATTGGGGAACCGATGTGCTACCACTCACGGGGTCTCACCAGGACTCCTACCCACGCCAGACCCATACACAAGCGGCCAGTTGTCTTTCCCCCGCAATGACAGCGCCCACGCTACAGATCCTCACTCTGAATGTAAAGGGGCTGAACAATCCCATTAAGAGAAGAGCCGTCCTATCCTACTTAGAAAATTCAGGGGCGTCAATATGTCTCTTACAAGAAACTCACCTCCTCCCTAGAGACTGGCATCGGATGAAATCCTGAGCCTTTCCCCAACAATTCTATTCCTCCACACTGACCAAGAAGGCAGGGGTAGCTATACTGATTGCTAAAACATTCCTGGGCAAGGTGGGGGATAAGGTGGCAGAGATACGAGGACGATTCCTGCCATACACACTATGGGTGGGGCGCCCCTATGGTGGTGGGCTCTCTATACGCGCCCAACACGGGACAAGAGCAATTCCTTCAAACAGCAATGTCGGAGGTGCTGGGCTCTCCTGGGAGGCGAATTGCGGTGGGAGGCGACCTGAATTTGGTCATGGACACGGACAAAGACAGATCGGGTCAACGATATGGACACGCGGGGGCCCTATCACAAAAAGGGAGGGAATGGTTAAGGGAGAGGGGGCTGGAGGATGTCTGGAGGGTGGTCCACCCCAACGCCACACAATTTTCTTTCTACTCACATGCTCATCATACCTACGCTCGGCTAGATCACTTTATAGGGACGACAGAACTGCTGACTGTCGTGGAGACCGTATCAATCACTCCGGCTGCACTATCTGACCATGACGCAGTGCTGCTGACTTTGTCCATTCCCCCAACACGGAAGCCACCTGGGAGATGGCGTCTTAGGGAGAGTTTGCTACAGAGGGCAGGAGTGGTACAACAACTTCAAAACGGGTTACGGACTACCTAGAGCTGAATGACTCTCCGGACATTCCCATAACGGCACTGTGGGGGGCACTTAAGGCTACGGTACGGGCGAAATAATCGCCATTACCGCAGCGGAAGCTAGGGAACGGAAAGAAAAAAGGGCGCTGCTCACGATCCAGGTGGCAGAACTAGAGCGAATACATAGCCGCACTTGCGCACCACGGATATGGCGCCAACTGAAAGCGGCTAGAACGCAATTAGCGGCTCTCGATCTCGACAGAGCCGAGTACGCGGCCCTACGACTCAAACACACCTATTACATAGGGGGCGACAAAACAGGGCGGCTGCTGGCGAGCAAACTCAGGGCACGGGAGGAGCGCACGAGAGTAAAAGGGCTTCAGACGCGTACGGGAGAGATAGTGGATCGTGACGAGGATATAGCGGAGGTCTTCCGGGACTTCTACTCCACGTTGTATAGCAAGGCCTCGCAGACGCCGGGGAGGCAGCAATCTACCTGCAGGGAGCGGCCACCACAAAACTAGATCTCATGGGACGGGACGCGCTAGACGCACCCATTCGCGTGGAGGAGGTGATCGGGGCTATCTCCCGACTTAAGCCCTTGAAATCACCAGGTCCGGACGGATTTTCGGCAGGGTTCTATAAATCCTTTGCCCACAGCTAGCCCCAATATTAACTCGCCTTTTTAACTCTTTTCAGGGCCCCGGGACTATTCCCACTGACATGTTGGCAGCCGATATAGTAGTCATCCCGAAACCCGGGAAAGACACGACTCAATGCGGCGCTTATCGCCCGATCTCCCTGCTTAATCTCGATCTAAAGCTGTTCACTAGGGTCCTGGCGGCCCGACTGGGGCCGCGAATGCCCGGCATTATCGAACCGGATCAATGTGGCTTCGTTACTAACCGTCAGAGTAGCGATCATACTAAGAGGATATTACACCAGATTGATAAAGCCCATCGCACCAAACTGGACGCAGTGTTATTATCGATTGACGCTGAAAAAGCGTTCGATCGCGTCAGCTGGGAATTTTTGGGCGCCACGTTGATTCATTTTGGAATTGGAGATCGCTTCAGGGCCTGGGTAGCGAGCTGTTATGACAGGCCTGCCGCCACGATACGAGTGAACGGCATGGCCTGAAAGCCGTTTGACATCCAAAGGGGGACGAGACAAGGTTGTCCACTATCGCCCCTTCTTTTCGCTCTCTACATAGAACCCCTTGCACAAAGAATACGGGATAGTCCTGATATTCTCGGCATACCCTTCGGAGGGGAACGACATACGATTAGTCTGTATGCAGACGATCTCTTAGCAACCTTGGAGTCCCCGGATCGATCGGCCCCGGCCTTCTTAAGGGAGTTGGCCTCCTTTGGCCGCGTCTCTGGCTTTAAGATTAACGTCGGGAAGTCAACGGTGCTACCCCAGGGCAGCTGTGAAGAAGCGCACAGTACGGGAACTCTGACGATTGGTGGGCTCCAAACCCGCGACACGCTTACCTACCTAGGGATTGATTTAGCGCCATCAGTGGCGAACACGGTCACGCTGAACTACACTAAACTGCTCTCCCAAACGCAGGCGGCTCTTGGACGCTGGCAGAAACATCAGCTGTCACTTCTGGGTCGGATAGCGGCTGTTAAAATGAATATCCTGCCCAAGGCACTCTATATCTTCCAGACTATACCGATCTGGCCCCCAGTTGGGACCCTACAAAAGCTACAAACCGCGGTACAACAATTTATTTGGGTGGGGGCACGCCCTAGGATGCGCAGAGAACTCTCCCATAGACCGACCGACGTGGGCGGGCTGGGCATCCCTAACTTCCTAGACTATTTTAAGGCAACTCAACTCCGACACCTGGTGGAATGGAGCAGACCGGAATCCGAAAAACGATGGTTGTTTCAAGACCGGGCTTTGGCAAAAATGTCTCTGTGGAAAGTCCCGTTCCTACAGAGATCAGACAGACCGCCGAACCTGAGGGGATCCCCGATCACGAGCACGCTGCTGCGAGTGTGGGACTCGGTAGCGGTTAAGAGGGGACTCACTTCCTTTCCCTCCCAATGACGCCCCTGTTTGGGAACCCAGAGTTTCCACCCGGAATGGAGGAACGGGCATTCTCGCAGTGGAAAGCCACAGAATGCAAATCGGCGGGCCATCTATTTGACCTAGAGGGGTTCCTATCTTATACAGATGCGAAACAATGGTATACCATCGTAGCACCACAACAATATCAATATTTTCAACTGCGTCATTGGCTCCTCCACCCGGAGGTACGGCCCGGGGCGAGTAGAAAACTCACGACGTACGAACGTTGGCTCCTTACTAGAACCTCTGACAAACGATTGATATCTGAATTGTACCATATGCTACGACCACAGGTTCCCTTTTCCCCTCGGCGGGACAGAAACGGTGGGAGCGGGAGATTGGGAGAGGACTAACGGAGAAAGAATGGACGGATATATCCTTTAGAGCCAATCACACGGCACGTAACACGGCCAGTCGGGAGGCTGCGGTTAAGGTCACTACATATTGGTATCTAACACCAGCAAGACTGCACAGGGGGAACCCAGACAGAAGTCTGACATGCTGGCGGGGCTGTGACGCTGAGGGGACCCTGACGCACCTCCTATGGGACTGCCCAGAACTTACGGACTATTGGTGCGCAGTCTTAGATGACATTGATCGACACCTCGAGACAGAGATACCTCGCTTCCTGGCATATACGCTATTAGGGCTGCCTAACGCACTTACATACCCTCTGAAATCGATCCGGGGGAAGCAAATGGGCCTAGCGATGGGGGCAGCAGTTCAGCACATTCTCTCACTATGGGGCAAACAGACCAGACCGACACACACAGGATGGCTGCACAAATTATGGTACACAGTCGGAATGGAACGAATCCAAGCCACCCTTACGGGTTCCTCCGACTCCTTCCGCACCCTTTTGAAACCCCTTCTGTCCCTACTGGCGACAGAACTGAACGAACTTACATGCCCTAGATATCTACGCATTCTCCAACTTACGGATACCCCAGAGGAGACAGCAGCCCCCCAACAGGAGAGGCAGTAGACATCCTACATATTGGACGCTCCAGAGGCAGGCTGATACACACGGACAAGGGGCTCCAGAATGGAGGCTGAGGGAGGGGATATCTGCTTTTTCCGACTTCTCTACCCAGGATCCACAAGGGAGGGCCGTAGTCCCCGGAGGGGGCACCATCCAGGACTATCACATGGCACATCGGTTCGGGGGGGGTTGGGGGGGATTTGGGGAAGTTTTAATTGTAATTTGTATTTGATATATCCAGGGGATAAAAATGGAAGACACTAATTTTCGCAATCACACATTAAGCTCTTACGCGGCCGACCTCCGGGTTGTGGCGGAAACGCTGTGTATGTTCAATAACTATGCGCTCTGCCGGCTGAAGGATGTAGGCAGCCAGCTGTGTGAAATTATCTTCTCTTCCGTAAATAAACACGATTTAACCGTAAAAGACAGTTAAAGGATCTCCTCCTAATCCAACATCTCAACTAGCAAAACACCAAGACACCAATCACCCACGAAGACATGACCTCAACCCTTGATCTCTTTGTACCCCTTCCCTGCTATTTTTCCTCCATCATGCTCAACCCTTGCCCTTTCCTGTTTCGATTTAACTGTTCGGTCTATACTCGGTATTTGATGAACATGTACTGATGTAAAGCGCTCTGATACCCCCAGGTCTTGCCAGCGCTATATAGAACTCTTAAATAAAAATAAATAAATAAAGAAGTGTTTTTCTCAGTCAACCGGTTATTCACTCTCTCGTTCCTGCCTGGCACCTTCCCTTGAATCTTCGAGCTCTCCAAGGGGAGCCGTTTGAACCTCTGTCTTCGACGCACTTCAACTTTTGTTGGCCAAGGTGTCTTTTTTTAGTGGCCATTTGCTCAGGAAAGAAAATAGGTGAGGTTGGTTCTCTGCTAGCCTCTGCTCCCTTTTTGAGTTTCTTTCCTGATAAAGTAGTTCTTTGTCTCAGTCCTTCTTTTCTTCCAAACATTCTGTCAGTTTTTCACTGTTCTGAAGACATTTTGCTACCTGTCTTTTTTCCTCACCCTCAGTGAAATCGGATTTGAACACGTTAGATGTTCACAGGGGTTTGTCCATTTATTTAGCCAGAACGGTTTCTTTTTGCAAATCTGACTTTGTTTTTGGTACCTTTTGCAGGAAAGAGTCTGAAACCTTCTTCTTCTATCATTCCCGATGGCTAAAATTGGCCTACTCTACTGCCTATTAGTTGGCAGGTCAGAACCTTCTTCTGTTCAGAGTAGATCGACTAGGGGGGTTTCTTCTTCCTGAGCAGCGTTTAAGGGTGCCAGTCTTAAATATATCTGTTGTGGTGCAACTTGGGCCACACCTCATACTTTCATGACATATTATCGTCTCCAGCTGGGTAGGGAGACAGCTCCAGATTTTGGTATCCATGTGTTGTATTCAGCAACTTCTGTTTGACTTTGTTTCTATATTTAATTAAATCATGAGTGGTACACCACATGAATTGTTGTTTTGGTCTTTTCAATCATTCAAAATGAATGTTATTCCTGCTTGGGTACTAACTCATTCAGTAAGGACTCGACGATGAAGTCAGACAAGGAGGTAATGACCCTCCAATTCCTGGTCTTCCTCGTCATAGTCCTGTTACCCTCCTGCCCATCCCTAAGTTAATTGATATTGATATTGCTTTTTGTTATCTGCTTGGGTATTTCAGAAAGTTTCCTTACCTCATTTCCTCCTTCATGGTCTTCTGGGATGTTGGTGGCCATCTTGGAGGTAAGAAAATTTGGTTGGGCTAGGTAACAAAGTCTATAGGTCCAGAACACTTGCTCATTCAGTAAGGACTGTGACAAGGAAGACCAGGACTCAGAGTAATGAAGATTACCGGTAAGTAACCTTGTCATTCCTGCTGAGATAAAGCTGCTACTTATCCTCCATACTGTGATGCCTTTTCTCTTGCTCCAGGGACAGCCAGTACTTACTAGGAAGTATTAATGGTGGGTACTATCATTTATCTATCCTCAGGTACAAATGCACTTGGATTGAAATTAGTCCCTTTGCATGCTTCACTTTCCAGGAGTAGCTCAGTCAAGGCTTACTACATAGTTTGGTGGGGTTCAAATAAGCAAGTTACTTACCTTCAGTAACACCTTATCTGGTAGAGACTATATCTAGCCGTGGATACCTTACCCTTGAATTTCCCCAGGCGTCAGACTGGATCCAGAAGATATTTCGTGAGCAGTACCCCTGTGTGCCGGTAGGTGGCGTCAATCGGCTCAGCATGGCGTCATTGGCGTCGTGTGCGCCGGAAGTGACGCCCGCGGAACCTATATAGGCACCTCCCAGGTACACTGACGTCAGTTACTTTTCATGACTTTCTACACCAGAAGCGCTGAGCAGTGAAGTGCACTGACACTGGGGTGTCCAAACTAGTGCTCTGAAAGGGACCAGGCCTGACCCTAGAAATCTGCCCGCGGGGAGGATGGGTGAGTCGGTAAAAAATCTGCGGCTAGATATAGTCTCTACCAGAAGGTAAGTAACTTGTTCATCTAATAGAGACTTCTAGCTGCAGATGCCTTACCTGTGACTAGATACCCAAGCATTACCATCCCTGGAGGAGGGTCTGCGGACCAATTTCAGACTAGGAAGTCCTGTAAGACCGTAAGGGTGAAGTGCCCATCTCTACTGACCTAACTGTCCAGACAGTAATGTTTGGTAAATGTGTGCAGGAAAGCCCACATTGCTGCCTGGCAGATATCCAGAACTGGATCTCCGCGAGCTAACGCAGTTGTCGCAGTTTTAGCTCTGGTGGAATGAGCTCACAAGCCTTCAGGAGGTTGCTTTTTGGCCAGTGCATAGCAGATTTTGATACAGAGTACGACCCAGGGAGAGATGGTTCGCGTCTACACTGCCCGACCTTTCTTCGCACCAACATACTCCACGAAGAGTTGGTCATCCACCCGGAACTCATGTGTGCAGTCAAGGTAGCACGACAATGCTCTTTTTGGGTCCAGACAGTGTAGTTGCTCCTCTTCTTTAGAGGAATGTGGAGGAGCGTAGAATGTAGGCAGGGTGATTGATTGGCCTTCATGTAATGGGGTGACCACTTTCGGCAGAAAGGAGGCCCTTGTGCGAAGCCACACCTTGTCAGGATAGACTGCGAGGTAAGGCGGCTCAGATGATGTTGCCTGCATCTCACCCTCTGTACGGGCAGATGTAATTACCACCAGGAAGGCTGTTTTGAGCGTGTGGAACAGTTATGTAGAGGCTCAAACGGAGCACACATCAAAAATGTCAGAACGAAATTAAGGTCCCGCTGAGGCATAATGAATGGTGAATGGGGGAAAAAGGTGGCGGAGACCTTTCAAAAACCTATGTACGAAAGGGGATTTAAACAGTAGGGTTGGTCCGGCAGTTGCAAGAAGGCAGACAGAGCAGAGCGTTATTCCTTAATGGTGCCCAGTGCAGAGCCGTGCTCGGAAAGGGAAAGAACAAAGCAAAACTTCAGAAAGAGGGGCAGAAAGGGGATCAATTGACTTTTCTGCACACCATGCCACAACATTTTTCCAATTGCAGGCATATACTGTCTTGGTGGAGGAATGCCTGGCTGCCAGAATCACATTACAGACTTCGAGAGGAAGGTCAAAGGCTGTCAAATGTTGCTGCTCAGTCTCCACGGAAGAAGGCGGAGAGTGGACAGGTTCGGGTGGCGAACCCTCGCCTGCTGCTGCGACACAAGATCTTCCCAAAGGGGCAGCCTGATTGGATGATCGATGGCCATGCTCATTAGCTCAGGATACCAGACTCTCTGTGCCCAGTCCAGAGCCACAAGGATGACTTCGGCCCGGTCATTCCTGATCTTCTTGAGAACTCTTGGCAGGAGTTGTATCGGTGGAACGGTGTACAGGAGGCCTGAGCTTTACTTGAGACGAAAAGCATCTTCGAGCAAAAACTGCCTTTGAAACTCCAGCGTGCAAAACTGCTGACATTGCGCATTCTCAACAGAGGCGAACAGATCTGACCAAGGCTCTCCCCACTGTAGAAAGAGACCTTGCGCCATCTCCAGATAGAGATGCCATTCATGATCCGCTAGGCATCGACAGCTGAGCTCATCCACACTGGCATTCAGCGAACCTGACAAGTGTTGAACCACCAGGGAAATGCCCTGGTGTTCCTGCCATGTCCAGAGACGCAGACCTCTTGACAAAGGGTCCATGACCCCACCCCTCCCTGTTTGTTGCAGTACCACATAGCGGTGGTGTTGTCCGTGACCACCTGCGCTCGCCGTCCCTTGATGGAGGGTAGAAAGGCTTTCAATACCAGTCAGATTGCACGGAACTCAAGCTTGTTAATGTGGAGTCTGGATTGTGCTGGAGACCAGAGGCCTCTTATTTCCACCCCTCCCAGATGGCCACCCCATCCCAGGAGTGGTTCATCTGTTACCACTGGCAGATCTGGTTGGGGAAGGGAGAGAGGTCTGCCTCTGACCCAATCGTGGTTGGTAAGCCACCACCGCAGATCTTTTGCAGTTCCCTCCAAGATCTGGACCACGTTGGAGAGATTCCCCTGATGCTGCACCCACTGGAACTTCAGGTCCCACTGCAGATCCCGCATATGCTACTGATATTTGTCGTTCGCAGGATGAGGAGGCCATGAGGCCCAGAAGCCTCAGAGTCACTCTCTCTGAATCCCAGGACAGAGGCTGAAACATTGGTATCATAGCCTGAATATCCTGGACTCGCCGCTTGGGAGGATAAGCATGAAGCTGCACTGTGTCCAGAATAGCTCTGATGAAAGAGTGTCTGAGAAGGAGTCAGGTGTGATTTCAGCATGTTTATTTTTTTTTTAACAGATTTTATTCGATTTTCAGAGGCAAGCAAGGCATGTAGTACAATCATTGTGCCTTATTGCAGCACCTAACGCTTTTACATAGTGAGTAATTAAATCTGTTACTGTTAATCAAAAACACCAATCAAACAATCCCTCTCCCTCCCCCCATGGTTCAGTGCATCACATTTCATGCATCAGCTAGACTTGGTACACAATAAAAGGAAAGGGAAGGTACACACTCAGCAGTAGACTACAGGCTGGGGGGGCACTCTGCTCCGCGGAGAACATCGTTTTGGGTAGTGGGCTATAGAGGTAAGTAATGTGGCGAGGTCGCCACCTGTGGAACATACAGGTCACCATGGTGACTCCACAGGAGAGCCCGTCGGAGAGTCTGGCTCCGGGTTGGTCAGGCTGCCCACTAGCGTTCCCCAGGCTCTGGCTCTGTCTACGTTCCCTACGCCCCTTGGGCATCTCTCAGGAGTATCCATCACTCGCAGCCCACCCATTTTATTAGCTCCCTCCTCCACACTGACAGCTGTGGCCTCTTGATGCTTTCCAATTGTGAGCTATCTCCCGTTTAGCAATGATGTATGCTAAGTCCTGAAACCTCCCCTTTATCTTTGTCTTCGCTGGGTGAGGGAACCAGCTCAAAACGCAGTGCCCCGGAGTTCGTGGGATCTCTCTCCCTATACACTTTTCCCTAATTTGTATCACTTCCTCCCAGAAAGGGCGAATCTCAGGACATGCCCAGAACATATGTAGAATATGTGCCCTACCATCACCACAGCCAGGGCATATTGCGTCTGGTATATGGAAATATCTGCCTTTACGTTCGGGGGTCAAGTATGCCCTGTGCATTATGTAAAAATTGATATGTTTAAAACATGCATTTCTGGAAACTTTTGAAGTGCGTTATAGTATCTTATCCCAGTCATTCTGCCCAATGGGGACGTCAAGATCCTCTTTCCACCAAGTTCTCAACGCGACCAGGGGCAATTGTTGGTCCGCTCGCAGCGCCAAATAGAGACATGACACTGTTCGTATGACCCCTGCTGAGAGCACCATTTATTGACAGCGCTGGGATGTCACGGGTTCTATAGTTCCTTTCCCCCAGTGTTTCTTAGTTGCTGACGTAATTGTCCTATGGAGCAGGAAATGTCCCTGCGGTAGGTCGAATTCTGCCCTAAAGTTCTCGAACTAGAGCAGTTCGGAATCCACCTCCACCCAATGGCCTAGATCCCGCCAATTCCCTCCATGTGGAAGTGCGTGCAGGAAGTCCAGAGGCAGTTCTGACAAGTATGTGATCTTGATGCGCATTCTTTGCAGGACTCTGTTCCAGCACTTCATCAGTATGCGGAACTCATGCAAATCATTCGTGTTGGGTCGGCGCACTCTAAGAAGAACC
This sequence comes from Calotriton arnoldi, assembly GCA_963921515.1. Taxonomy (NCBI): domain Eukaryota; kingdom Metazoa; phylum Chordata; class Amphibia; order Caudata; family Salamandridae; genus Calotriton; species Calotriton arnoldi. Next base: position 80,075 of record CAWUFW010019005.1, read on the forward strand.
CTAAGAAGCTCATGGAGTGGTGGTGTGAAGGGGCCAGAAGTCCGGTCTAGATTGCGCCTGTGCCCAATTCTTTGGATTAGCCTCTGTAGTTGAGCCGCGATGTAATAGAGCTCGAAATCAGAGACCGCCGCCCCCCCCTCCCTCTGTCGCTGCAGTGTGGCCAACACCACCTGAAGTCAGCCCGACCCCCAGATAAACTCAGTGCTCAGCGTTTTCAATTCCCTGAACCGCGCTACCGGGATCCATATGGGAAGTGCAGAGAAAAATAAATAAGTCGTGGGAGAGCCGCCATCTTTAGGAGAGCTATTCTTCCCATCACCGAGAGTGGAAGTGTCCCCCAGCAAAGTCAGAGAGGCTCCTAAGGAACAAATTGCTTGCCCTACATTTCCCTCCAGCAGGTCATCTGTTGTGATAGATCTTGACCCCAAGTATGTTAGACATCGGGGTTCCCATTGTACACCAGCTAATTGCTCTGGAAAGTCCTCTTTTCGCGTCATGTGGAAAAGTCTGGATTTCTGCCAATTAACACGCAGCTCAGATAGGAGCCCGAACTCCTCCAGCATGTTTCTGGCCCCCCTCAGGTCTCCTTCTGCATCGTGCAAGAAGAGCAACAGGTCATCTGCGTATAGTGTTATTCTATGGCAGTGCCCCCATATTGTCAGACCACTAAACGCTCCACCACCTCGTGCACGCACACCAAAGGTTCCATTGCTATAGCGAAAAGCAGCGGATAGAGAGGGCACCCCTGATGCGTCCCCCTTTCCACCGAATATCTCACAGATATAGTCCTACCGGTGCGCACTCTGGCAGTCGGTATTGAATATAACAGTCGCGTCCAGGCTATAAAGCGTTCTCCCAATCCCATGTGTGACACCACCTCATATAGGTAGTGCCATTGGAGGCTGTCAAATGCTTTTTCGATGTCAACAGCAAATACGTTTGCAACCACTTTGTCGTAGTCCCCCATAATCACTAAAAGACATCTAATGTTAGTTGCCGAGTAATGGCCCGAAATTAATTCCGCTTGATCCGAGTGGATCAAGGTCGTCATATGGGAAAGCAGGCGGGTTGCCAATATCTTACTCAGGATCTTGTAATCAACATTTAACATCGACAATGATCTGTACGACGAATAATCATGCGCTGGTTTGCCCAGTTTCAATATAGGGACAATTACTGCCTCTCTAGTGGAATCCAGTACGAGGCCAGTGGCATTGTCCGCATTATACAACTCTGTCAGCTTGGGTGCCAATTCCAGGGAGTAGGTGGCGTAGAATTCTACCGGGAAGCCATCAGTCCGTGGGGTCTTATTGTACGCCATATGTTTGATGGCGCATGCTATTTCCTGCAGGGAAATATCATCCCCTAGGGCTCTCGCCTCCTCCTCCCCCAGATGCGGTAAAGGGTTCGCTCCTAAAAAGGCTTGAGTCGCCGCTGCATTCATTGTTGTAACACTCGTACATAAAGACTAATAGTACCGGGCGAAGGTATCATTAATACACTCCTGGGAGTATATTCTACCGCCATCCTCGTCCTCCAAGTCCAGTATTGTTGATTCCCTTTTGGACGGGTTAGCAAGCCAGACCAACAGGCAGCCGGATTTATCCCTCTCAGCATGTGTCCTGTCCATGTACTGCTTATAGTTGAATCCTCTAAAGCATTCAACTTGGGTGGCCACCTCCTCCCGTGCATCCAAGAGCTCCACCTGTAATTCTGGCCACTCTGGGCACTGCAGCTATTTCTCTAAGCACTTCCTCAGCCTTCCGGGCCTCCCCCAGCAGGGTGTGTTGTATACCCATTGCTTCCGCCAGACAGTGACCTCGGAGCACCACCTTAAAGGCGTCCCACTCTACTTGCAGAGAGAATGCTGTCCCAGTATTATCGTCAAATAATCGGAGTATTTTCTCACATATAGTCTCCCGAAAAACTTGGTCCTCCAGTGCTTCAGGTTTGAATAGCCACGTGAGAATGAGCTGAAAAGGTGGCGCCCACCGCACCCGCAAGAGGATGGGATTATGGTCCGATATAGTACGGGGCAAGTATTCAATCGCCCGGACCAGGCTATGGACTCCTGGGGTACACAAAAAAATATCCAATCGAACGTGTACCTCGTGGAGTCCTGAGAAAAAGGGGTAATCCCTCCCAGTTGGAGTCATCTGCCTCCACGAGTCTGTCAGCCCCCAGAGTTGTTGCCAGTTACTAAAAGCGCATGCTGTGCGTACTGTTTGGGAATCTCTTAGAGGGGGGTGCTAACAGTCCATGTGAACATCAGCACACAATTAAAGTCACCTCCTAAAATCGTTTGGGAAGTCAAGTAGGATGCCAGTCATCAGGACAAATTTGTTAGGAATGTATCGTGGTCTGTGTTCGGGGCATACACATTTACCAATGATATATCCCGCCCTCCCAACCGACCACGCACCAATATGAATCTACCCTCAGGGTCTATCACCTGGCCTACCTTCTGGAAGGGGACCCTCGCTCTGACCCAAATGAGGACTCCCTGAGCATATGCTGAGAATGTCTTGTAGTAGGCTTGACCTCGCCACCTTCGCTGCAGCGCAGCTCCCTCCTTAGCTGTCCGGTGCGTTTCTTGTAAAAAGGCTATTTGAATACCCCGTCTGTTCAAGAAGGAGAACACCTTATACCTCTTAGCCATACATTGCATTCCTTGGATTTTCCAGGAGAGAAGGTTATACGTTAGGGGGTCTGCAATGATCTAAGTCGTGTTGACCAGTAGCTAGAGGAGCTCCCCCCCCACGTTCTACCTCCTTGCCCCAACAGTCCCATAGAAAGGAAACATTGACAGTGATGCACGACCTCACTAACCCCAACATTCAACATTTCAGTCTTATAACAAACATCCCCACTCCCCAGGACAAGCAGATAAGTATCCTCCATCCAAACAGCAACAAGAAATAAATGTATTTGAGAGAGGTCACCTACGCAGTGCCCAATCATGGGGCGCAATTCCACGGTTATCTCGGCCAGTCGGACACCATCCAGCTCAAAAACAACTTCATGGTCAGTATTTCCTATGCTCCTCAAGCATCAAAATATGCCCCCCCCCCAAGACAATGCTAAGGCATCTCAGCAGCCGACCCCACACTTTACCAGTCCAACATGGTGCTCAGATGATGTCGTCCGATGATCTCAGCATCACCTTCGGCAGTTCTGTGCTTAGACTCTCAGAAACACTGGACCCCTGGTCAGAGTCTGAATCCTGTGCCGGTACGCTGCTCTCCGGCATCTTGTGTCCTGTGTTCCTACCACTAATCATTGAACCTCCTCCAACGTGCTCTGGTCGTCCCAACTGTACTTCTCTCTCCATAGGGACTATTGTTCCCCTGCTCTTCCTTCCACTGCGGATACCATTTCGCCGAGGCCGCTGTCGCCGAGGGCCCCGGTGGGGGCCCACACCCCGCCGAGTCTCCAGCCAGTCACAAGTCTCCTGCAGAGAGCGAAAGAACTCCGTCCCCTCCGGGGTTATCCCTTTTAATCGTGCCGGGAACATTATTGTGTATTTAAGATCAAGCTGGTGCAGCTCCTTTTCCTTTTCCTTAGCTCTCTGTCACTGTACCTCTTTAGAAAAATCAGGGAAGATTCTAACTTGCAGATTATCCACTCGGAGGTCACTTTTTCTCCTTGCTTGTGCCAGGATATGATCTCTATCCCTGTAATGCAGCAGTCTCGCCAGTACAGGCTGCAGTGTAGGGTCTTGGGAGTTTTCCAGCTACCCAGCAGGGCCAGCAGTCCTATCTGAGTTATCTAGCCTAGAGCCATAGCTTTGGTCACGCTTGCAGAATGTTTTACTTACTGTGAGAGGGCGCGAACGGCTCTCGCCAATGCTGCCCCACCGTCGCCTCTCTGCAAGCTCACTTTCCTTATGTAGCTGCCCCCTCCCGGGAGGAGGTAGGTCCCTCTCTTAGGTGGGGGGGGGGGTCCTGCAGGAGTGTCTATAGTTCCCAAGTAGTCAGGAGTCTGCGCTCAGGGTGTGGGTCCTCATGATCTGCTCCTCTAACTGTGGAATATTCTAATAATGATGCCCCAGTTGGGTCATGGCAGTCCCCGGAGACAAGAAGCCCCCTCTTTAGAAGGTAGTGCGACGGCGGCCCGGCATTCCCCCTTATGCCGCAGTGAACTGCCTCAGCTCTATTGACAAAGTTCAATACTTCGTAGTCCAATCACTAATCCCCTGCACAGAGAGGGCTCTCCTAAGTGACGCTAGCGCTGCTCTCTCGTAGGCTTCGTCAGGCCTTGTCTTTCACAGCTCCCCAGGTAGCAGCCGCTCGCAGGGCAGCGTCAATTAGATATGGCCGTCTGAGGCTGGCTTCACGGGCCTCATCGTATGAGCCAGCGGTCCACCATTCTAGGTTGCGCGCCATCTCTTGTGCTGCGCCCCTACCAGTCTCGGGTCACTGACTCGCAACAGGCCTATACGTCGAGGTCCTCGAGGCCGTCCCTGTGCAGACCACCCCTGGGGAGAAGAAACCGAGGGGTCCCGGGCGTGTCAATCACGTCTCACCTCTCTGGAGGGGTCCAGCTCTCCTCTCGGACAGCACTTGTCGCAAAGTGGGCCCCAGTAGATCCAGCCCACAACCGGGCAGGCCCCCTCCCCAATGTGGGGATGCCAATCAGGAACCGCGGGACCGGGCCCGCTCCGCTTCACCTTTGTCAAGAGGCCCAGCCCTCTTGTGAAGCCTCACCGCGTTCTCATTCGGGCAGGCCACTTCCTCCGCGCCGGGACATCAGCACACCCTCCTCAGCAGCACGGCCCCTCAGGTGGCCCGGGCAGTCACTGCTCCTCGGTGTGACTGCCCGGTCCTCACCGGCACCGCACTTCCCCAGGGCCAGTCGCTCTATTCGCTTCCTACGGCTGGTCCCATGACCACAACCTCTCAGGGTAGGATCCATGCCCGGTCGTGTCCACCATCTCCCCCGGGGGTGGCGACAAGAATCTGCATGGCACCTGGCAGCCGCCCTAAGCAGGGCCTCTTTTCCCAGTGCTTCGGGGCCTGCACTCCGTCCCAATAAGTTGCCATTTTGAGTTCGGGTGCACCGGCAAGGCACAGCCGTCCGACTCTGTGATTTCGTGGCTATGCACAGTTCTGTAAGCTTACAGCCGGGTCCCCCAGCACAGGGCAAGGCACGGGTGCCTATTTGTGGCAGCTGGACGGCATAATCTGTGCAGGATGAGACTGGATGGTAGCCCAATAAGCAGAGCTATCGAGCAACGCTGCTCAATCCATGGGCGTCAGGCCACGCCCCAACTTCAGCACGTTTATAGTGAACCCCAGCTATTGCAGAAGGTTCATCGTAGTCTGCAGGTGGGAGACGACAGCCTGGGGCGAGCACGCCTTCAACAGCCAGTCATTGAGATAGGGGAAGACTGACACCCCTTATCTCCGCAGATAAGCTGCAACCACTGGCATCACCTTGGTGAAAACCCGAGGGACGCTGATAAGGCCGAAGGGCAGCATTGTGAACTGAAAATGCTTGTGGCCTACCATGAACTGCAGATAGCGCTGGTGGGCAGGCAGGACGGGAATATGAAAATAGGCATCCTGCAAGTCCAACTCTACCATCCAGTCTCCTGGGTCCAGAGCAACCAAGACCTGAGCTAGCATGAGCATCTTGAATTTCTCCTTTATGAGGAAGAAGTTGAGGGCTCAGAGGTCTAGGATAGGAAAAAGGCCCTTGTCCTTTTGAGGGACCAGAAAGTAGCGGGAATATCAACCACAGCCATCTTCTGGCCCCGGATTCCTCTCTATGGCTCCCTTGGCCAAGAGAGCCACAACTTCCTCGTGGAGCAAGGACAAATGATCCTCTGTCAGCCAGTCGTGAGATGGTGGCATGGAGGGAGGGTAGTCTCAAAGGGGAGGGAGGAGCCCCTTCGGACAATCTGCAAGATCCGCCAGTCCGATGTTATGGACTGCCAGTGAGGCAGGTGATGGTGAATCCTGCCGCCAACTGGATGCCCATGGTGGTAAAGGGGCAGACTAGGAAGGCTTGGAGGCTGCAGCTGCAAGGGGAGTGGTGGCGGGCCAGACCGCTGGCTTCCTGATCCATGAGGTCTGTGGGTATTTCACCCTCATCCATACACAGGCTGGGGAGTATGTGCGGCTCGGTGGCTTTGCAGGGTATTGGCATGGTTGGAAGCCCCTTCCGTTCCCTCGAAAGGAGCGAAAGGCAGACTGGGGGTGACGTGGGGCAGCCGAGAGGCCCAAGGACTTGGCCGTAGCCCATGAGTCCTTAAAGCGCTCCAGCGTCAAGTCTGCCTCGTCTCCGAAGAGACGGGTGCTATCGAAGGGCATGTCCATAAGGGAAGCTTGGACATCCCCCAAAAAGCCAGTCATCCTCAACCAGGTGTGGCATCTCAGGGCCACCGTCGACGAAACTACTCTGCCCCGTGAGTTGGTCATGTCTAATCCACAATGAATTGTGAACTTTTCTGCGTCCCTCCAGTCGGCAACAGCTGGAGAGAGTACGCCCCGGGCCTCCTCCGGGACCTGTGGCAACACTTGCACAACCATGTCCCACAGAGTGGGTAAGTAACAGCCCAAAAGTCATGTGGTGTTCACAGACCACAATGCTAGGCTGGCAGAAGAGAACATTTTCTTCCCCAAAGAGTCCAAACTTTTGGATTTCCTGCCCAGGGGAGTGGTAGGGAATTTGCCCTGGGAAGTCGAGGCTTGGACCACCAAGCTTCCTGGGGTAGGCTGTTGGGTGAGGAAATTTGGGTCCTCTGGCGCGGGGCGATGACGGCGGACAATCGTCCTATTCACAGGAGCCCCTGTGTTGGGTTTGGACCAGATCCCCAACAGGACGTTAGTGAGGGTACATTGAACAGGAGTAGGGGTTCCGATGAGGAGACTCCCGGTTGCAGCACATCTGTCAAGATGTTGGTCTTGACTGCCACTGAGAGCAACTGAAGGTCAAAGACCTCAGCCCCTCTCTGCACCAAGATTGCATATGAGGCCCCCTCCTCTGTAGCCACGGTAGGGGGAGAAAGCCTACCAGTATCTGGAGAGGTATCCAGTCCACTGGCTTCACCCAGTTCCTCAGTCCAGTCCATATTAGGGTCTTCTATGTATGACTGGTATTCTCCTCCCATTCCTCCCCAAGTCCTAGCCCTAGCCCATGGGAATAGGGCTTGGGCTCCGATCTCGGAATCAAAGGTCCTGCCAGCGTTGGAGTCTGCGTCTGGCAACGGCCATCTGGCTCCTTGTTGGAGTAGGGGATCAGAATCGGGATGGAGCCCCTGGCGCCGGGAGCATCAGCATCAGGACCGGCACCGGGGAAGGTCGAGAGGGCACAACTGGTGTCAGTCCGGATTCAGGAATGGATCCATGGGGGCCCAATGGAGCCGGGGTCACCGGCGTAGAACCAAATGGGGCCCCCTCTGACCCCATGGGGCCCGAAGTCGCGTCAACGGGGTCGGGCCACCCAAAAATGAGACACATGGCCTCATAAAACTCTTTGGGTTGGACGGGGGACGTTCCGGCTATCAGAAAGTCGGGGAAGCATGGAGCCGGCCCAGGTGCAGGCTCTGTAGAACCCTTCCTTGAGTGCTGATGCTTCCTCGTCTTGTCGCTTTGACTTCTTGCTCTTTTTTCTTGTGCCTCTTACCTAAGTGTCCCGAGGTCTTATAAATGGGATGAAGAGAACTTTGGGCTCTGTAAATGATTCTGAGACCTTCCCCTCCACCGGGACCTTGATTTCCATGGAGTCGCACACCGGGCCCCTAGCAGCTTCAGGGACTGCTCCCTGAAAGCCTTCAGGCCTTGGTCTATAAAATGGAGCACAACTTGGTGTTGTGGTCACGCTCCAGGCACCACAGACAGATGAAGTGTGGGTCCGTCATCGACATTGGTTGGGGACAGGCACCGCAAGGCTTAAAACCTGTCTTACGAAAAGACATCTCGACACACCAGGAGGTAATATCTCACAAACAATTGACAAGACGTCAAAAAAAAGTCTATCAAAGAATGAAAAGGGGTAGCTCTTCTCTGGATCAGCACTGGCTGGCATGGAAAGAAAAGAACTGAAGTCAGTGTGTCTAGGTGGCAATGTTCTATTAACCTGGCAAACCTGGCCCAACAGGAGCAATGTTAGACCCCTTAGTTCCCTGTATCCACTGCTGAACATGGAAAGGATTCTTATGCCGGTCAGCAGTGGACTGGGGGAGAGGTGAGTGAGACGAGCAAGAGAAACAGACACAGGGGCCGTATTTTGTAACAGACACACATCACTGTTTGAGCCACAGTACTCCTTTAAACAGGTGCACCAGACGCAAAGAGAGACACTGCATTCTATTACAATTAATACCCTACCCCAACCGCAGCCACAAAGCACCCGCCTGTACTTCAAGGGGAAGAGAGAGAACCACCACCACAGGCATGTGCACTGGGTGACTGCACTCACCTACAAAGGGGATCCAGCATTATCTGTATTACAGAAGTGGCGCACCAGCATCTGCAGCCCCTTCTGTAAAACAATAGTGCCCCCGGGTGGAGAAAATGAATGCAAGTGCCTGTTGCACACTGGGGGAACTGTACATAATACGGTTTAAGATATCTTCACCTCACCTTTTCTTACTGCTGGACTTAACCTGCGCTATAGAGGTGTTGATATCTACAACAGTAAAATACTTTTAGATTTAGGTCAATGAGATTACAATTCACAAGTTCACCCATGTAATCTAATATGCCTCATGACAATCTCTGCATAACCCACTCTCTTAGGTTGCTGACAAGTCTGTGATTTCCTAGTGCTAAAAGAAAGAAGTAACCTTCGTAAACATGGAGTACAATAAATTTAACTAGAATACTTTTGTTATCTTCAGCAAGCTAGGCAGTGGCGGCTCCTCCTCTAAGGTGGAGGAGCGTCGCCCCACTGCTCTGAGAGCAGTAGAAAGGAAAACTAAAATAATAATAACCAGCGTTATTATGATTTTAGTTTTCCGTTTCCTGGTGTGGCCGTGTGGAACGGGGCTGGACTGACAGAGCAGGGGCCAGGAGGAGGAGTGGTTGCTCCACTCTAAAATGTGCATAACTGTTTGGCTGGGCCCTCTCGGGCCGCCCAAACATTCATGCGCACTTTGCATGTTTTTCACCCAGGCTGCATTACAGCCTGGGTGCAGAACATGCCCAGGCCCCCATTCCCCATCTGAGCGCCGAACTACAGTGCTCAGACCAATCACAACGCTGCACTGCAGCGTTGTGATTGGCTAGGGGAGTCAGGCGCCTGGGTGCTTCCTGCTTCCGAGGAGCGAGAGGTGGCGGCAAGCGTACTGAGAGGCGGTGATCGGCCAGGTGGCCAGCCTGAAGGTGTTATTTGTTTCAAATTTGTTTTACATTTATTTTCATTTACAACCCCCCCTCCTTCTCCCCTCTCCCGCCACCCCCGGTAAATAGAAGCCACCACTGAAGCTAGGGATACTACTTAATACACATAATTGATCATCTGTAACATAATGAATACTCATTAATATTAGTCTTTTACTCTTGGGTGTATGATTTCATTTTTCCACCACTGGTAGTTTCTTAAAATTATGTGTGATTCAAGTGAAATAAACTAAAGTATGTACAATATAGTTCGTAACCGTAGAAGGATGACTCCAGTTACACATTTTCCAGTCCCAAACATGATGACTCCACTATAGAGTTCGTAATCCTAAACACGATGACTCCATTATTGAGCTCATAATCCTAAAACAAGCAGACTCCAGTATGGTGTTTGTAATGCTAAACAAGATGCTTCCAGCACTAAGTGCAAATTATAGTCTACATTATTATCCAAAATACTTCTCTTCACACAAAGTCCTTGCCCACTCTGGTATAAAGGTGTGATGAAACCCAACTCCTAGCAGAAGGTTCCGGCTGCAGCAACTATGTATAACAATTGCCTAGCAAGGAATGCTTTTAAACACAAGGAACTTGTACTCAGTGGATCAAAGATGGCCACCACAGTTGCAAATCTTGAGTGTACCACAGTGCTCTGGAAAATATACTTTGTCATAATTCCAATTGTGCACTTTGTGTAGTGTAGGCGTTGAAGCCACAAAGTCTCACTACAGGCAGCTCCCATGCTTTGAGCGCACAGCAGAAGAAGACATGAGCAACTATGAGGTTAGGAGTAATGAGTCTCTGCATTTGCTTAGCATATACAGGTGAGAGCAGACCATGGGTATTTAACACACAACAGGCATCTATGAAAACTATATTCCCACAGGGAGAGGTGGGTGCCAAGGGGTGATATTGATTTTTTTGTTATTTCCAAAACATGCTGCGTCTCATTTCTTTGTTTAATACAATATCTTGTAAAGGACAAAAGGCACCAAATAGAATGCTACAACTTTGTCAAGTATGCTGTGATATGTGTTGTCATGTCCGTTAGGCTAGTCCTGTCATGTATGCCCCTTTTTTACATACATTGTCCCATCCATACGACAATAACGGTTCTGAACAGGTGACCTTTTACCTAGTAGTTTGCTCCTGTCTCTTCCACACCAGGCTCTTAGTATTTTATCATAATCCTTGTACCTGACGTACATAAACATGTCCTCAGGCACTGCATAATTATTCTGTATTAGGGTCACCGCTTTTTTCATCCTTGGCCAACAGGCCCGCTGTGCATGATCGCATTGTTTTAGAAAAACATTCATGATTGTTTTTAAAACATTTATGATGGTTTTCAAAACGTATTGATTCTAGAAGAAACCCTGGAGTGACCACTCTAGTATGTAAGACCCTTATTCCTCCCTGCAAATTAGAGGAGATTTCCTTCCACGCTGACACGGGGTCCTGCATGCTGAATCTTCGACACGCAGCAGCCTGACATCCCTTGCGGGTTGTCATCCTCTGAGCAGAGACCGGGTCCTTCATTCTCTACCATCAGGTGAGGGGGTTGGAGCTTTCCTAAGGGATTCTTGGCTATATACATATGCATATACGAACACATACATGCTACACCTACATATGTAGGCTAGGTACATTTAGGCAAGTTACGTAGGGCGCGCATTATAGGAGTATACAAGTGCTACTGTCTTATCTGAACTGTATATGTTCATCTTCTTAGCACTATGATAGAAATGTATCTACTATTTACCATATTGGTACTCGAAATTTCTTTTGTATGCTTCTGTCTCCTGATTGTAGCAGCAAATATGTTTTACACAAGACTGATGCGGGACCAATAAATACTTATTGAAAACGTCCTAATCGCCATCCTGTGTATTTTCTGAGAATAAGTAAGCACGAGTGACTGAGCGAAAAGTACTGTACTGTTTTCCACGATCCCTGAGGAATCAGGGTTGTCATGTTCAGTGGTTGCCAGAAACTTCCTACACCACTGTAGGATACAGGGGGGTGGTAGTGGCACTGTAGAGCTAGCTGGTCTAATGGCTGACGTATCCTGTGGGGGTGTCTGGAGTCGGTTTGGACACCAAGCCCTCAGTTTAGGTCATCCATAACATGCAGGTCCTGGGGATTCCTAGGAACTACACGACAGTGTGTCCTCTTATTTTATTTTGGAATTCACACAGAGCAAGCCTCACCATAGGGGTTGCAAAGTGCTTTATAAATAAGAAGTGGAAGCTATGTAAAAACAATAGGTAAGAAGAAAAGGAACTTCTTCAACATATGTACAAATGCATCACTAGAGGTATTAATGGTAAGCACGCTATCACTTAGATAATCTGCATGATAGTGGCATCTGGTTATGGGGTCGGGGACAGTGTTGTCAAAAATAGATGAGGCAATGTATCTCTAAAGACAAGATTAAAAAAAGCACTGCAAAAATACAATCTATTTAATAAAAAAAGATTGCCTGAAAAAGGGAGTTGAAGATCAGTGGTTTCAGGTAAACCATTAAGGTTTATTAAAATATTAACGTACAACACAGAAGACAAAGATATAGCTCAGTCCAATAAATCAATCATAGGACATCGAAAATCAATTGCCAAAGGCTCTCAGTAATAGAAATAGATGGAATAATGAGCAAAATCAGAATATCGGCCCGAGCTCAAAATGTGCGACATAAAATCTGGCAGCATCCCTATTAGATACCCAAAAAGATCCAGCTCACCCCCAATTTGAGGGTCTTTTTTAAAGAATTTCCCTGTAGAAAGCATGGTGATTATAATCATCATCAAAATCAAATAGATTTATAATAGAGACTGCATCACTATCTGTCGTTTGCGACTCACTTCTTCCAACATTTTGATGTCATTGTGAATGCATGCTTTAATGTCTTCTAATTCGATCAGGTCATGTTTCCTCTTAGATTTCGCTGACGCCTTCTTCTTACACCCACAATTTTGTTCGATTATAGTAAAGATTACTTCAAAGAGTTTAAACAAAAGAATGACAGCAATTTCATAAATCGAACCAATAGTTATAGGGGTTAGGCAAAACTCTCCCTCCTGAGTCATCAAACCACTCACCAAATTTCCAAATCTCTTTTCAAATTCACTAAGCCAAGACCCACAAACCATACTCCTCAAGAGCTTTCACTTCATGAGAAATATTAGTTAAATTTGTTACATATGCGTTAATAAGTTTACTGTTATCTGGGACGAAGGTGAAGCACTGTTGTACCTTCAACACATAACAGACTCCACATCCTTCACAAGAAGGATATCTAATGCAAGGCAGTTTTGCATATTAATTGCACGCATAGCCATTAATTCCTCATTAATTCTAATCAGTGCTCAGCAGTGTTAGAAGCAAGGGAATCCGCAAACGTCGATAACCTTCTAATCTTCTGATCATTCAAAGCTACACCAGTAAATGGAATTATAACTCCTAGCACATCCAACAAAATTTTCCCAAATCCACAATTCACTCTTTTTCAAACCAACAGCTTCATCCATTTTACTTACATAATAAACCTATGGGATTATGACAGCAACATAGCAGCTCCCTACAGAATTAAGGGGCAGGTTAAAATAGGCAGCCCTAGCACAAATATAATAAATTCAACTAAATATTGGTTCTTCCCCAAACAGAAACTCATCATCAATAACATAACTCTTTTCACATCCACTCTATCCAACAAATTCCACTGAACTAATACCTTAAAACTTCTGATGACTACTTTTCTGTCATGCTCCATTCTCAGTCTTGGATACATATTTGAATTCCTACATTTCTCTTCAGCCTCAAACTGTACCCTAATCTCACTTGCATCGTCCCAATTTCTCAGACTTTTCCTCCTTCTTTCATAATATTCATTAATAAACATACGCTATTCTTAACTTACAAACAAATTCATTTTTAGTCTTGTTAATGATCAAGTTAAGTTGTGCAATTGCTTTCTAATCTCTAGAAAACGTTTTGCAGGTAGTTCATCCAACGAAGCATTGAAACCTGAAATATACGGCAACGAAAAATCTCTATTCTAAAATATACTAACAAAAACATTACAGGAAAAAGTAGGCCATTGTGAATTTGTTGCACCCTCTTTAACTGAAGAAGGTAAGTATGTACAGACAAAATAATTTCTCACTTTCATAATTTCTACATATGCCTCTAACAAATTTGAATATAAATTCTCTTTATAATTATCTACAGATCTATCTATGTGTTAACGTCATGTGCAGTACATCATTGTGTGTAGTGGTTAGTTAAACTTGAGTAGGCAAAACATATCCAGCTGGAGATATCAAACAGAACAGGCCAACTAATATTATTAATACAATTATCAAGAAGAATATACTAAAAAGTTTGTAGCATCTTTGTCTGCTAATCGCAACCATCTTCTAACAAGGGAAAAACAAAAATGGCACAGGAAAACCCAACATGAAAAATGTACAAAGTCACTGACTGAATCAAATATTTATTTGGCATGAGCCATAAAAAACAGTAAAAAGAGCACTTATAATGCATAAAGTGAATAAATAATGCTTTTTCAGCTAAAAAGTAAAATTGTTAAAAAATCATTACATTGACCAGTGTAGAATTTATGTGGGGTAGAAACAGCATAGTAACAAGATCCATACAACATTCAATAAGTAATACATTATTAAGTGAAAGACGGTAAAATCATAAAATATCTATGCAACAGCTAGTCAATGGTCAACAGGGTCAATGCAGCAATCATAGAAGGATGACCTCATACTCTTTTCTAATAACTAATGCCCTTCTAATAAAATTTAGCACCGCATAGCATGTTTCTATAATAGAAAGGTTCTGTAGAAACACCAGGCCTTCCCTATGGAATTCCGATTTCCTTAAAACTGGCATTAAAAAGGAGAGTCTAGGTACTGCTTATAGTGGACAGAACATTTACAGAACAGGACAGAACAGTATAAAGTGACAAATGCTTTGTTTTGCTGCATGGTTGCACCAGCATGGGGGTAAATCATGTGACCATACACATTGAAGAAGGAAAGCAACCTTGAAATTTATCATGCAAAATCTGAAAAGGGTAAGGAAACAGCGATTGATAGGATTTAAAATCCAGTCAAGATCCCCCCCCCCCACAGGCTTATACGGGGGATCGGCGGCATTTTTGAGCCGCGTGGGCGGGCGTGTGGACTGGTGACCCCCAGGGGATTGGTGTCCTGCTCCCCCCCCCGGTGGCCTTGGGGGCGCTCCCTTGGGGGCCTGCGGATGCTGGCGGAGCCTCCTTGTGTCTCCCGCTTGGCCTGCAGTCGGTGGCCCATTGCTGTGCACGAGAGAGCCCCTGGGTGACGGGGCCTAGTGCTGCTGACTTTTACCCTGCTCCTTGGACGTCCCGGCCTCTTTCCCTTGTCCTCCCTCTCACGGACTGGCTGCGGGGACACGCCGGCCTTGGAGACGCCGCCTGGGGTGTGGTGCGGCGACATCAGGCATTTTGGGGCCTGGACAGATGGGCGTGCCCGCCTACATATCCTGCCGCTTGCTGGGGGGCCAGTGGGGCTTTCCCTCCCGTCTGCGGTCGGTCGGTCCGCGGGGATCTTTCCTCTGGTGCTGGCGGCGCCGCCTGGGTCTGGTGTGGAATTTCTGGGCTCCGTGTCCCGCCCCTGGGCCCTGCCTCAACAGTGGTCATTTCGGCAACCAGATCGGGCTGTGTGGGCGGCGGCCCGAAGCCGTAGCTACCCTTGGGACGCCTGTGCTGACCCCACCTTCGGGGCGTGGATTCACTGGTGCTCGACTGCTTGCCACTTGTGTTGCAGGTGAACATTTGGCCAGTCATGAAGCGGGATTAAACCGGGGCGGGGGCTCGGCCAAGCAGAGCACGATGGACAAATTCACCGGCCCCGGGACCTCTGCGGCGGCGTCGGGGGGGGGACCCAGGGAGACGTGCCGGACAATGCCGCTCTCCTAGCAGCCATTACCCAGTCCAGGGATGCCCTGGATGCCAAGATCGGGGCAGTTGGATCCGATGTTATGCTGCTGCGCCAGGACCTGCGGAATGCGGTGGCCTGCATCACCGAGACTGAAACAAGAATCTCGGGGGTGGAGGATGTGGTCACCACCCTGCAACAACGAGTGACCTCCCTTCAGAGCGCCCAGCGGGGCCTGGCGGCGAGGGTGGAGGATGCTGAGGGACGGGCGAGACGCAATAATCTCCGCTTTGTTGGGTTCCCGGAGGGGCGTGAATCTGGAGATATGGAGCGGTTCCTTACCCACTGGCTGGAGAGCTGGCCACCCCCGGAATCCGCTCACAGGGCCCTGATGCAGAAACCCCCGGCGGGGGCTCGCCCGAGGCCAGTAATTGCGAAGTTACTTAACTACCATGACCGAGACGCTATCCTGAAGCAGGCTAGGGCCAAAGAACCTTTGCTGTATGACAATGCCCGCATTTTGATCTTTCCTGATTATACCAAATTGGTCCAACAGCAGCGGCAATCGTTTCTGGCAGCTAAGGCCCGCCTTCGAGAGCTCAAGCTCCCATATGCATTGCTCTACCCGGCCAGGCTGCGGGGTGTTTATCGCTCTCGTACCCACTTCTTTGATTCCCCGGAGGAGGTGTTCCAATGGACGGACGAGACGGTGAGGCTGCGTCCTCACTCGCCGCCCAGGAGAGACTCTGATTCATCCTCGAGTGGGGTGGCTCGGAATTTGCCTAAAGTTAAGGGGAGGGGCTCCAGGCGCTCCAGGTCTCGACAGCGATCCATATCTGGCGATGCCTTGTCTCGTGCGGGGTCTGCCGCACGACAGACTGCACCAACTGACTAATCAACATTCGAGCCAATCGTCTACGAACCTCAGGTACTTTGAATTGGCAGGAGGAGACGACAGACGGTCGATGTCTCTGCTGGACTTTAACGGACAGGGATAGGGCCAGTGGACAATGGGCTGTAAGTTGGGGATCCATTGGCAGGTGAGGGGTGGTACCCCCTGTTGGGGTCAACCTGCTCTGCCTGCCGCAACAGATACTTCACTGTTCTTGAGGTATAGGGTGGGGGGGGGGGGGACTGGTTGGGATGTTCTTAGGAGTTTTTTTTTTAATAAACTTTTTATTGCATTTTAACACAAAACCAAAGACCGGTACATACAAAATAAAATCACTGTAAGAGGTACCCCATCCGCTACACACATGCAGAATCATAGTGTCGTTCATTCCGTGGTGAAATGGGGGTCCACGCAGAGCAATACTCATTATACCTTTCACCAGGCAGCGATAAGAGACCACGGTATACATAAAATACAAACAGGTCACAACAGAAAGCAGGTGGATGGAGAGATCGAGAGCGTCACCTCTAAGGGGGAGAGGCCAGCACCTCCGCCGTCAACTGGGCCATCAGTGTTCGCCTTTCTCTCTGGAGTTCCACCGTCGGGGAGATGCAGATGTCCCCTCTGTACCTATTCCATTTCCCCCACTTCCGATCCCATTTCTTAGGGCAGCCTCGTCCTTTGAATACTGACTTCTCGGCCACCATGGCGGTATCCATGTCCTTCGCCCAGTCGACCAGGCGCGGGACCGTCGCCACCCCCCAGTGTCGTGCAATATTCCGCTTCGCTATAATGAAGCCCATAGAGGCCCATGTCTGTTCAGCATGTGTAAGATCGGACGTCCCCCAAATATTGAGTAAGCATAGTTGGGGAGATAACCCCAGGGATTTGCCTCCCGCCCTCTCAAGTTGACGAGCGATTGTCACCCAGTAGTCCTGAATATGTGGGCAGTCCCATAAGATGTGAAGAAAAGTACCCTCCTGATTGCAATGCCGGAGACAGAGTGGATCGGGGCGTCTGCCTAGCCTGAACAGGAGCTTGGCATCAAAATATGCTCGGTGGAAGATCTTAAGTTGGAGAAGTCGCATGGGAATGGCAATTTCTCGGGGTGAAGCTAGAGCGTCCCGCCACACGTCGTCCTCCATCTCTCCCAAATCTCTCTCCCACCCCTCCCTCAGTTTCAGCATCGGGTCGGGGCGGTTGTTGACCAGCTTTTTGTAAGTGAGCGAGATGGCCTTACGGTCCATGGGATCCAACAACAGGCGGTCCTCCAGCGGGGACGAGTCGGGAAGAGGACTATCCCTCGGCAGGGCGGAGGACCCCGCATGATGGATTTGCAGGTACCTGAACGTCTCTGATGGAGCCAGTTGATATTTAGCTTGGAGCTCCGGAAACGATGCTAGCCTCCCCTTAACCCAGATGTCTCGAACCGTGGAGATTCCGATCAAATCCCACTTGTCAAACCCTGGACAAGCGCTGAGATGACCTAAGATATTGGGCTCCCACAGTGGGGTCGCCTTCGTCAGGCGCCCACGCCATCCTAGTTTTCTGGTAACTTCATGCCAGATCTCGACCGTGCGCGCCGTGGGGCCTGTTAGGTTAAGCTTACGGCGGTTGGTGTAAGAGTTGTTGTTTTTTAATCGCACTGTTCCATTCACGTCAGAGCCATGCTGCGCTCCTTTTCCTGTGCCACCGGCGTCTTACATATTTTACTAAGCCCCTACATGGCTGCTATGCTGGGTAGATCGTCAGATCCTACTGGGTCCCTGCGGATATTAAGCTGGAATGTTAGAGGGGCGCTTGATAAGATTAAACGAGGGGCAATCCTTAAACAAGCCAAGCACGCCAGCGCAGATATCCTAATGCTGCAGGAGACTCACCTCATGGGGACGAAGGCACTGTGTTTTCAGCGCTTTGGTTACATACACGTGTTCCATTCGGGGTTTGCACGGGGGTATCGGGGAGTCGCAGTCCTGATTCATCGCCGGGTCCCCTATACTCACATTAAGACATGGGTAGACATGCAGGGCAGGTACCTCTTCCTTCAGGGCACGGTGGGTGGCGAACCTGTGATACTGGGGAGTGTATATGCCCCCCCGCCGTTGTCCTGGGGGCTGGTGGAGAAACTTGTGACCTTATGGGCGGACATACCAGAGGGCCCGGCGGTGGTAGGCGGGGATTGGAATGATGTACTGGACGTAGCCCAAGATCGGTGGAGGCCTGGAGGGCCCCCTGAGGCTCGTCGCCCTACCAGGCTCCACTCCCTGGTGACGGGCCTGGACTGGGCTGATCCCTGGCGCAGGCTGCATGGTGCGGCTCAGGGGTACACATACCTATCGGCGGTCCATGACTCCTTTTCCCGTATTGATTGTATCTTTGTCTCTCAGGGGGTGGCCAACCGGGTGGTGGCAGCAGATATTCTCCCCCGTGGGCTCTCGGACCACTCGCCGGTGGCTATCACCCTGCGCGCCGGGTTGGCACGCGGGCCATTTCGGTGGCGCCTCTCGACCTGGAACCTTCAGAATGAAGACTACAAGGAACATATGGAGGAGGCCATTGACCAATATCTATCACTTAATGTTGGGTCGGTATGTGCGGCCGAATCTCTTTGGGAAGCAATGAAGCCCACCCTCCGCGGGGTGGATATCTCCTTTTGTGCTGCGGCCCGCAAAGCGCGTAGAGAGTCTCTTCTTTGAGCGGAAACTGAAATTCTGGGTCTGGAGGGGCGTAGCAGGGAGGAAGGGGGGCGGCTGGTCCGCCGCCAACTGTTGCTTGCGCAACAGGGCTACTCCCATCTTCTGCTGGATGAAGCCCATCAGGCTTGGTTGGCAACCCGGAGCAGGATCTATCAGTGGGGAGACAAGTCGAGCAAGTTGCTGCATAGATTGTGTCAGGGATCGTTGGGCTCCCTAGCTCTCCCGGGCATTGTGGAACCGGATGGGTCACCTATATTGGACCCTTCGGCCATCGCAGAGTTTTGCGGTGTATTATGCTGACCTGTTCGCTCCCAAAGAATGCCTATCGGCAGATACGATAGGCCGCTTCCTGGACGACCTCCCGCCTAGGGCCCTACCGGATGATGTCACTACGAAGCTGGATCGCCCCCTTACTGAGGATGAGCTAGGTACTGCTATTGGGGAGTTACACCCCGGGAGGGCCCCTGGTCCCAATGGTTTCCCAAATTAATTTTTCAAACAGTATTTCCTACAGCTCGGCCCTCATTACCGTAAGGTGGTGGAGGAGGCTAGAGAGCGGGGTCGCCTGCCCCGTGATTGGAGTCATGCAGAGGTGGTAGTCTTTCACAAGCCCGGTAGACCCCCCGAACATCATGCGTCCTATCGCCCTATCTCCCTCCTCAATGCTGAAGCAAAGGTCCTGGCCAAAGCATTGGCCAATCGCCTCCGGTCTCATATTTCCTCCCTGGTTCATCCGGATCAGGCCGGGTTTATGCCCCAGCGGGCGACCCGCCATAACATCCGTAGGGCACATATAGCTATTGCAACAGTCAGGAGCCTGGGGGAACGTGTGTCACTTCTGCTTGCGGACATGGACCGCGCATTTGATTCTTTGAGTTGGGAGTATCTCTTTGCACTTCTGCGTAGACTGAACATAGGGCCCGCTTCCTGTCCTATCTTACCCTCCTTTATACCGACATAACGGCGTCTGTCCGAGTGGTGGGGTCTGTCTCATCGACTTTCTCCATCGGTCGGGGCACCAGACAGGGATGCCCATTGTCTCCCTATTTGTTTGCCTTGGCCATGGAGCCCTTGGCTGCCTGGGTGCGAATTGACGCTCAGGTTACTGGCCTAGAATGGGCGGACGGATTGTCGGATCGTATAGCCCTGTACACCGATGATGTGTTGTTTTTCCTTACCAACTTAGACAGGACTGGGCCGCGGCTGTTGCGCATCATGCAGGTGTTCGGTGAGACATCTGGCCTCTACATGAACCCGGAGAAGTCGACCCTTTGGGTCCTTGGTACGTGGGCCTCCTCGGTACAGGGGGTGCATGGGGGGATGAAATATCTGGGTGTGTTCCTCTCCGATTCACAGACTACCTCCTGGGACAGAAACTTGGCGCCGGTGTGGGATAGGGTGCGTGAGGATATTAGGGTTTGGTCCCACATGCCTATCTATTTACGGTCGCTCGGCCATCTTCAAGATGGTCTCTCTTCCGCGTCTATTATACCAGCTACAGAATCATCCGTATCCCATCTCCCCTAGATGGTTCCGTCAGGTCAACTCGGCCTTAGGCCAATTCTTGTGGGGTGGCGGGGCGGCTAGAGTGGCCCTACGCACCTGCTTTCGGTCCACATATTGTGGAGGGCTTGCGACCTCTGATATTCTTTCATATTATATGGCCCCACACCTGTTGGTCCTCAACGAATGGTGGTACGGGGATAGATCGGATCCAGCGTATGCTGTTGAGCGGCGGCGTATGGGAGATCATACACTACATATGATCCTGTACTCTGCGCCATTGCGGCGCCCCTTGCCGGCGGCTATGCAGCTCGTTTTTCAGATCTGGAGGCAGGCGTTGCGGAAGATGGGCTGGTGGAACCGCTTGACCCGGGAGACCCCTCTATGGCATACTGGACGCCTGCGACAGTTGGCGATCTTGCCTGGTTTTCGGCGACTGCGACGCAATCGGGATCTCTACCTTGGGAGATGTAATGCGGGGATCCGTCTTAAAATCGTTTCAGGATATGCAAAAAGATTTTCAAATGCCACGTACCCAATTTTTTAAATATCTGCAATTTCGACACGCTATCTCCCCCAGCCTGTTGGGACTGGAGGCACTGGCGGAATTCAGTCCGGTGGAAGCGAAAGTGTTCATGGGAGATCTTCAGGATCACAAGATCTCCAAAATTTATCAGTCCTTGGTCACACACAGCTCCCCGTCCTTGCAGCATCTCCGGGAGGCCTGGGAGGGCGATGTGGGCTTGTTGGAGGAGGAGGATTGGACGGAGGCCCTGGCCTCCCCACGTGGAGCAGCCATCGCAATGAGCCTTCGGCTTATCCAGTTTAAATACCTCCACAGGGTCTACTATACTAGAGTCAGATATATAGGGCGGGTTTGGTCACTTCCCCAGTGTGTCTTCGCTGTGCGCATGAGGAGGGCACCTTGCTTCACACCGTATGGGACTGTTCCGCACTAGCGCGGTTCTGGAGGGGAGTAATGACCTGCCTATCGGAGGTTCTGTGTTGGGATCTTCCCCGTTCGCCCAAGCTGGTTCTCTTGCATGTCATGGAAGGTATTGGGGGCAATGTTTATAAGCGTCATCTTATGCTCTTAGGTTTTACACTGGCTAAGCGAGACATCGCCAGGGCCTGGAAGGCGACAGTTGCGCCCTCTGTCTCTGTTTGGAAGAATGGCCTAGATTTTTGTATGGGCTTAGAGGCTCCTATTTTTGTCGCGAGGGGGTGTCCTCGCAAACATTACAAAATTTGGAAACGCTGGGCTGACTATCGGGGCCTGGAATTGGAACCTGCCCCTTCCCAGTGCCCAGACTGGCTCTAATTTCTCCCCTCTTCTCTGAGGTGTTCTTTGTGTACACGTGGTGGGATAGAGGCTTCTTGGGGGTGACATGTAGTGAGCGTTGGATCGTGGCTTTGATTTGATATATTGCTCTTGCGGGGTCGACAGTGCGATGGGGGGTGGAGGGGGTTGTTGTATGTTTTTTCTTATGTTTTGATTTAACTGCAATGCCTTTTAATTTCTTCTGTGTATAAGACAATTTGTCAGAGTCACGATAATGTATATTGATGCTACGGAAGTCTCTGGGTTACAGAGCTCCGCTCTTTACGTGTTTTTTGACAAATAAACAATGTTTTAAAAAAAAAATCCAGCCAAGATATGGTTCTAAGTTGGCTGTGGTAGAAATCATTACATATCTTGCGACTGACACAACAGGCTGCGCCCTCTGAAGCCTTAGATCCGAACAATGGTTAAGGAAAAGAAGTTTGACTTCCTCTTTACATTTAGGAGTGATCATGAGAGGATTGTTAAACACCTCTTTCATGCCTATCAGTTCGAAGGTTTCTTTCAGATATGCAACCCATGGATCCGGGCAACCCCATTCGGAGATAAACAGTCAGTGATGCAAGATCTGACCAAGCAGCTTCAGGGTTTGCCCAGGTCTTAACCCACAATAAGAGCGGGACTACACCCAACTGATCCTCCAAATAGGTATGGCCTAGTTCTTCATGGAAGATCAGAGTAGCGGCCCCCAATGGAACCAGGAGTAGTCTCCATAAAAAGAGATTTTCTACCCAATGGAATGTTGCGTGTGCATACCCCCATAGACCTTCTCCACATGACCCTGAGGAAATACATTTGCTTTTGTACAAGTTAATCAATTCTTTAGTTGGCTTCTGATCCAGCCTATGGGAACATCAGAGGATTGCCTATATGTTCCTATTAAATTGTTGTGCTCTGGTGATTAATAGTGAGTTCCATCTAAGAGAAGAGCTAAAGAGGATCCCATAATAGTTAGTCATTCACTTTCTCCAAAGCCGATTTCCCCATTAAAAATGTTTTTGATTTCGTACTACGAGGCCGGCATGTCATTATGAAAGACTTCGAATAGTTGACCCTTAGATCCAAATCTTCCATATAAGAGGAAAAGGAATCCAATAAGATTTGTAACCATTTGCAGTTCGGGCAATTAGCATGGTGTCGACCGCATATAATAGGATGGGGGTGGGTTGCCTACCTATCCGAGGGGTACAAATTCAGAAATCAACCCTTTTTTTCAAAACGTTCAGTTCTTTGACTCAGTCCATAGAATTCAGGAAACCCTACCATCTTCGTCGGAACACCTAGGGTACAAAACAAACCAAATTAAGTTCAATTCTTCTTTCAAAACAAATTCAGCTCCAAGATTCATAAGAACTCTTTATTACTCATTCAAATAACTTTATTTCGGCCAACAGGGCCATAAAAGTACAGATACAGACACAGATTTAAAAAATCATTAATTATATAGGTTAAAACCAATATAGTGCAAATGTCACAAAAATTCTCCAATAAATAATGTAAAATATAATATAAAATAAATAAAAATAGGCATTGAGATGGTAGAATGCATCAAATACAGTCATCGTGAAAAGATCACCAGAAATTAAGCAGGAAGTAGGAACTTCCTGCGCAGCATCCACATGGCCCCTAAGAACTTAGCAAGAGTTATAGCATATGATAGGCAGCAATCAGATCTAAGTATGCGGAGGGCCACTAGATGGCTACGCTGGCCTAATCGCCTACAAATGGGAGCAAGCCGGAGCTTGCGGGGCCAAGCACAAGCAGGAAAAACAAAGAAGACATACAGGACACTCTCAACCTGAAACTGCTTTACAGGACATGTATCAATAGCCCCAACAGACCACCTCTTTGTAAAAATTGAAAGTACAATTTCAAGTCACAGGGTACAGTCTCTTGGTCCCAATAAGGTTCGTAGCCAGTTTGGGGCTTGAAGTCAAGGAATTTTCAGGCCAGAGTGGGGAGATCGGCTCGTGAAGCAGCATTTGCCTCAATCGCTGACCAGAATAGCTTTTTAAAGAAATTTTTTGAGGTAAAGGGTGTGGTGGCTGCGTGGGTCCATAATTCAGGAACGCCAATATAGTCTAGCATCTCTTTGATACACATAAGCCAAGGAATTCTTGCTGAATGGCCTGCTAACATGACGTCCTGAAGGGATGTGGTATAATGTTCATGTTCTGGGGTAGACCATAACCACCTCCAGTAAAGCAATGGACGAAGTCTAGCTTTATCCTGGAGGCTTCTCAGACCCAGATCCATAAAATGCGGAACCAAAGGCGTGCTAGGAGGAAGGGAAACCAGCTTGCAAAGAAACTTGTTTTCAGTAGCTGTAAGTGTATCAATGTTTGTGTAACCCCATAGCTCAACCCTGTAAAACACTGACCCTAATGCCCTAGCTTCATATAAATGGATGGCAGGCCAAATAGGTTTGGTATAGGAAGCTTTGTACTCTTTGTGAGTTACTCCCGTAATTTGCTTGAGTTTTAAGGCAGCTTTAGTCAGGTGTGTCTTCCAAGACATATTGCCACTAAATGTAATGCCCAAATAGGTAAAACTGAACGGTTTCAAGAGGTTTCTCCTCAAGCGACAAACCCTTTTTAAAGGATTTGTGGGGGTTTGAACGTCATTAACTTTGTTTTATCCATGTTGATCTCCAGTCCCCTTGCGGCACAGAACTCCTCGAAACGTACAAGGAGCTTCTGGAGGCCTCTAGAGATCTTGGAGACCAGCAGAGTGTCATCTGCAAATAAAAGTATTGGTGGTTTAACCTGAGCCAAAGAGGGTGCGTCTGCATCGATTTGAGTTAAAAAAAGATATAATGTCATTTATATAAAGCAAAAATAGGGTAGGGGCCAACACACTTCCCTGACGTACACCTCTGCCGACTGTTATCTTATCTGTCAGGTCATCCTGACTCACCCATCTTATTCTTGCAAAATTCTCCTCATGGAGGTGGGCAACCAGTGACAATAAGTGGGGTGGCATTTTCATGTCACTAAGTGTTTGCCAGAGATTACAGCATGGAACTAGATCAAACGCCGAACATAAGTCGACAAAAGCGACGCATACCCTGGCACTGTGTGCCATTAAGTCATCAAAAACCGAAAGGCTTGATCTATTATAGAGACTTTATATTAAAAACACGCCTGAAAGGGACTAAGTATGAGCATATCTGACATCCAGTCTTGGATTTTGGCAAGAACACATTGACAAAAGATTTTCTGAATGCAGTCGATAAGACTTATATGCCTATAGTTGGTTGGAGCAGACCAATCCCCTTTCTTGTGCACAGGAATCACAGTAGCACCTTTCCAAGACTCTGGGATAGGACCCCCTGCAGCAATAGTGTTAGCAATAGACCAAATGAATTGTGCTCATGCTACCTTCTCTGATAAAAAAACATCAGCTGGGATACCATTCAGGCCAGCAGTTTTACCCCTGGCAGTGGCCCTTAGAGATTGTGCAACATCAGTGAGGTCAAACAAAGCTTGCGGAGGGAAATTAGGTTGAGAACAAGTATTTGGGTGAATGTTTGGGCTAGTAGCAGCATATAAGTTCCCAAAATGCTCTAACCACATCGAGGGAGTTACATTGTTTGCTGACCAGGTGCAGCTGGAGCGGCCCTGCAGGCAACTAACTCCCAAAATAGAGTAAGATCTCTTTCTGCGCTGGCTAAGTTGAGGGTGGTCCATCTCTGGTCATCCCAGTTCCTTTT
Source organism: Calotriton arnoldi (assembly GCA_963921515.1). Taxonomy (NCBI): domain Eukaryota; kingdom Metazoa; phylum Chordata; class Amphibia; order Caudata; family Salamandridae; genus Calotriton; species Calotriton arnoldi. Next base: position 105,491 of record CAWUFW010019005.1, read on the forward strand.
AGCACTTGCAATAGCTAGTTTGTAAGCTTTTCGAATCAGGGGTATACTAAGCAAGTCTCTATTTTTAATAGCTCTGGCTAGGAGTCTTTGGCAGTTACGACATTCGGGACCAAACCAAGGGTTCAGCTTAAACATAGTAAGTTTGGAACTTATCGGGACTGTCAAGTATCCTGATATATGGTCAAAAAGGCAGCATGGTTTGTGATCAACCAATCGTGTGAGTCCAGTTGCCCACCTTCAATCATTGACATGGTGTCACTAATAACAACAGTAACAGCACGGATGATCTCAGGGAGGATAACTGCTTGGTTCCATTTTATTTGTCATTTGTCAGAAGTAATTCTGACATCCCTGGAAAGGAGAGTGGGAACAGAAGCAGAAGGGATAGTAGAGTAGGGTCCCTTCAAAGACAAAGAGAGAGGATTGTGGCAATTCTCACTCCTGTCAAGAATGTGCATGTCATTAATACAAGACCACAGCCTGAGATCAATCAGGATGTAGTCTATCCTACTAGTGTGGAATGGTTTGTTAAAGGTGTGAGCACCCATCTGATCTGATTTTATATGCCCATTCACTGCCCTGAGGCCGTATTCCGCAGTTAAGGTCTGGAGCTGAAGAGCAGTCTGTGACCACCTACGAATAGGAGGAATAGCCAGTTGAGGGATTGACCAGGCTTTATCTTCATTACAAGGCAAGCAGGCCCGTCAATTTCTAGCGGTTCGAAAGTTGAATTAAAATCGCCCGCTATTATGAGGTTAACATTAGGAGGGGATAAGTCAAGTAGCCCTTCAAGTATATGGATTGTACAAGATTGGGCCTTACCTCTAGTCTCTCTGATGTAAATATTGTAAAGGATAATCTTTGGCTTGTTATTACAACTAATTTCAATGGCCAAGATGTCGGGTGATTCAGAGTGAAGTGGCCATACAACACAATTAAGGGAGGCTCTAACACATAGAGTTAAACCTCCAGAAGGTCTGCCCTGTTGGCTGGGAACGGCTGGGATAAAAAAATTAAGTAAACCAGGCCTATGGATTGGCTCTAGAGACCATGTTTCTTAGAAGAGACAGAGGTCATGGTAGTCCACAAGCGTGGTCCAGTCAGGCAGTAAGAACATGGACCCGAGTCCCGCGACATTCCATGAAATCAGAGATAGATTGTTAATGTCCAATTGTTGAGAGGCCATATCCAAAATGATAGAACTTGCAGGTAAATTTGTATGCAAATTGTTAGAGAAAGTAGACTTATTCATAGGAGCTACATCAGGCAGATTTGGGTATGCTGGGCCAGATACGCAATATCCGTAAGATTGGAGATTGCCAAGAGAAGACTCATTAATGTCAGGAGGTATATTTGTGTGCAAAGAGTGAGAATTTGCCGGCATATTCATAGAAACTACATTGGGCAGATTTAAATGTACTGGCCAGAGTAGAGAATGGCCAGGAAATTGAAGCTTGCCGAAAGAAGGTACATTAGTGTCAGCAATGATAGAAACTGTAGAATTAATGTTCGGTTTAGATAAGGAAGATACAGGACAGAGACCAGAGCGAAGGGCTGACTTGCTGATGTCTTCATCTATATGGACACAACATCTACTAACTGAAGGTATCTGAGTTAGGTGTCAATGTATTTGTGAAATCTGCTTAAGTCAATCGTTGTGATTGAGGGATGATATATGGATTCCTGTGTTTGAGTGAGCTAGCGAGCTGGTATATTTGAACTGGATGTTATATGAGCCTGGGGAGAGGTCCTATGACCCAGGGCAACTAAATTATTTGCCAGGTCAGAGGTGGACAAAGTTAACTCTATATTATCAAAACCCTAACAGACACTTCCCATTCTCTTGGCACTAATAATGTCATCGCGGATGAGAGATCGACAGTTCCGAACATGGCGAATCCAATGGATCGCCTTGTTTTTGAGAGTCCTCTGACTCTGTATGTGAGTAGCGAGTCAGTTTGGGAATGTTAATCATGGAAATTTAGCTGCGAAACAAAGACTTATTCCTTTCTTGATATAAATTATTCATCTGCTCGTGCCTACGTGGTCCTATGTGGTCGTGCGCATGAGCCAGGTTATATGAATTGTCTCTTTGGGATGGAGGCTGAGTAACAGGTATGTCAGTGTTCTGTCTTATTGGGAAGTGAGATCTCCGAGCTAAAAGCCTAGGCAAAGATATTTCCGGAAGAAAGGGTTTTGCTTTTACAGACAGAGCATGTTTTTAAGATGAGAGTCTGTGAAAAGGTTTAGGATCTGGGTGGGAATTTGGATCTACTACATTCCTGCATGAGCCTAGTAACTGATTTACTGTGGAGGTCAAAGAGGAGACATGGGATTTTAAGACGCTCACCTCCTCTTTCAGAGATTGAACAAGTGAGACATAGAAGACCTTGTTAGTGGTAAAGCACCCGGTCCCTGATGGATCACTATGATGTCATTCAGAGTTACTAACATGATCAGAAACTCCTACAGTTCGTTGGTCCTCCTGCAGCTCGCATAATGGGTCAAAGTGATTGTTACAGGGAAAACCCTCGGGGTATAAATCAGGGATTGAAGTTTCAGTAGCAAGAGGCACAGCTGAAAGGGTGGTAGAAGGGGTAGGTCGTAGTGTGATCTGGACCTCGATAGGCAGTTCGCGAGGCTGCTCCCTATCGTTTAGAAACATTCTAGGTATTCTGCAATGATTTGCTGCTACGTGGGAAGTAGAAGGGCTTATAGCATTGGGGAGGGGAGTAATAGGGTACGTGACTAATATATATATTTTTTTTTAATCCTTTTATTAAGCAAAAGCTTCATACAACACACAGTACAGAGTAAGCCAACGAATATTATCCATGTACAGATCTTAGGTGTGGCACAGTGCAGAATAAACATATCCATCAAGTCAAAAGTGGCACTTTTACAGCCCATAGGTATGCAGACATCGCCCTGACCTTTCCTGATTATCCTCCACTCCCCTCTCCCATCACTCGTCTCATCCCTTAACCATCCCTAACTCCTATGGTCCCGCCAGGCCCCCCACACTTTCTCCCACTTTCAGGGACAACCTATGGCTTTGTATATTACTTGTTCTGCCCCTAGGCACCAGTCTAGGTCTGCCTCCCGGTCCACAACCTGCGGGGAGGCCATAGCGCCCCAAACCCTGGCGATGTTCCTCTCGACTACCCCCGCCGGCAATCGCTACTAGATCTCAGTATACCTAGGCCATGTGGTTTCCCCAGTAATCCCCAGAATGAGCCATTTCCCATCCAAAGGCACCTCCACCCGTGTGACATGGGACATTAATCCAGTTGTTTTAGCCCAGAATGCATGTATGTGCGGGCCTTCCCAGAGAATGTGGAAAGTGGTGCCCTCATCTCAACATCCCCTCATACATACCCTGCCAATTCTATGCAGTAGTGTCTGTGAGTAGTAGTTCCGGTGTAATATTTTCAGTTGGATCAGTCTGAAATGGGTGCGTATGGCCGTCTCTCATGGGCTTTGGACAGCCTCCGCCCAGTCTTCATCGTCCAAGTCACCCACATTCACCTCCCATGCCTTCCTCAGAGTCTCAAGTGGGTCAGGAGCATTGTTGATCAGTTTGCGATAGATCATTGACACAGCTTTGTTTGGCAGTGCCTCTGTGAGAACATGGTCCTCCAGGGGGGGAGGACTCCAGGAGCTGTTCGCCCTCCCGTATGTGGCATCAGAGTGCATGGTCGAATTGCAAATATCGAAAGCATTCGGAGTCCGCTAACTCATATTCTCGACTTAGCTCTTTGAATTTGTTAATAGCCTGGTCTCTCAAGACATCGCCTAATTGTTCGATGCCCAGCAACCCCCAGGCCATAAAACCTCTGCCCCCCACCTCGTACAACAACTGGCTGTGCCACAGTGGTGTCATTCCAGTGAGTCTCACTGTCCAACCTAGAAATCTTGTGGCATCTCTCCAGATCCCCAACTGTTGTCATTGTGTGCTGCGATATGTCTCTATCCCTTTTCACCCCATAGAGGAGAGCTTCGTAACCCCCACTTCCCATCGCCTCTCTATCTACTCTGTACGTGTGGTTATGACGGTCAGTGAAGGCCCAGTCAATAATCACTAAGAGTTGTGATGCCCAGTAGTATTTCAGAATGTCCAGGATTTCTAATCCCCCATCATAGACACCTCTTTGGAGTTTGACCAATGCTATTCTGGGGCCAGGACTAATATCTGCTCGCATTCCACCAAAAGGTTGTCGATCCTATCGATGACACAATTATCCCCGGGAGATTTCCGAATGTTCTTAGACTTCTTGGTTTTAACACGGGTGTGGCCTACGCGCGCCTGCACCACAGAGAAGAACAAGGCTCTTTATAGAGCAGCGGCACTTGCGGAGGGTGCTGGCGTCAAGCCCCTCCTCCTGAAGGTCAGGAATTGTTGGGAGATGTAGTGCCTGGTGCGGGCTGGAAAATCAATGCCCCCTCAACTCACAGGGTCCCGCGCCGTGCAGAAGAACAAGATGCTTTATATTGCAGTAGCACATGCGGGAGGTGGCTGGTGTCAAGACCCTCCTCCTGAAGGTCAGGGATGGTTGGGAGATTTGGGAGATGTAGTCCCTAGGTACGGGCTGGAATATCAATGCCCCCTCAGCTCACAGCGTCCCGTGCCGCGGAGAAGAACATGGCGCTTTATAGCACAGCTGCACTAGCAGGAGGAGGCTGGCGTCAAGCCCTCCTCCTGAAGTTCAGGGATAGTTGGCAGATGTAGTCCCTGGTGCGGACTGGAAAATCAATGCCCCCTCAGCTCACAGCGCCCCGCGCTGTGGAGAAGAACATGGTGCTTTGTAGCGTAGCAGCACTTGCGGGAGGGGGCTGCATCAAGCCCCTCCTCCTGAAGGTCAGGGATGGTTGGGAGATGTAGTCCCTGGTGCGGGCTGGAAAATCAAAGCCCCCTCAGCTCACAGCATCCCGCGCCATAGAGAAGAACAAGGCGCTTTATAGCGCTGTGGCGCTTGCGGGAGATGGGTGGCATCAAGCCCTTCCTCGTGAAGGTCGGGAATGGTTGGGAGATGTAGTCCCTTGGTGTGGGCTGGAAAATCAATGCCCCCTCAGCTCTGGTTCTTCTGGTTTGTCTTCAAAGAAGAACGGGCAGCAATTTGTCAAATAATAAACTTCCACATCTGATTCTTCAATTGCAGAGACTGATGCTAAATAAGTCTACTTAGAAGATGATTTACTTTCACTGTATTCAGAAGCAACTTTAATTGTCTCTGGTTCTTCTTCAATTGATTCTGGTCTCTGAGTTTACCAGTGCAATCTCATGCTTCTTCTCACGGATTCAGGGCACTTATCTCCTTGATGCACACTCTTGTCTTCTGCTCCTCCTGTGGCTATTGCTGAATCTTCCTCATTCACAACTGAGCTTGTGCTTCCCCCTGGATCAACAGCTTAGCTCACTCCGAACCGCTTTCCTTTGGGGGTTCTTGATACTCATATTTTTTGCTTCACTTTCTCACAAATTCGAGTTTCAATCTCGATTTCTTCTTGTTGCTCATGAATTTGCAATATTTCTTCTGCTTGATTCACAATTTGGTGTTCCTTCTCCCCTACTGGAACTTTGGAACCAGCTGGAGCAGTTTCTTCTTCTCCTCATCTGCAGTATTCACTCTCTTCGTATGAGCTTCATGGATCTATTGTGGGATTCCAGCAGACTTCACAGCAGCATTAGTCACAAGTATCACCTAATGTGGCCCTTTCTACGGTGGCTCCAGACAATTGTTTCCTCACTAGCACCCAGTCACCAGGTTGTAGAATGTGGCACTGGACTTCTTTTGGTGATGGAGCTGCCATATTCAAATGACGAAAAACAGATTTCACCACATCAACCAGACCTTTACAGTAGTCCAAAACAGTGTCAAACGTTATTGATACAAGTGCTGCTGAGGGAACACATGGGATTCTCATAGCCCTCTCCATGAGGAACTACTGCAGAGAGAGACCAGTTGTTTTATTTGGAGTACTTTTAATGATCATTAATACAAGTCGAAGTGTGTTGGGCCATTTCAAGGTTGTGGAGGCACATATTTTTGATAGTTTGGACTTAATGGTTATAGTCATTTTCTCGAGTACATCAGATGCTTCAGGACGGTAACTGCAGTGGAAAGTTTTCTCAATTTGTAAAGCTGTACACAATAGTTTCAAAATCTCATTCTTGAAGTGAGTACCTATGTCGGTCTCAATAGAGGTAGGCATACCAAACTTGGGCATCGATTTTCTTAACAGTAGTCTGGCCACAACCATGCTATCGCTTCGCCTAGTCAGATAGCCCATACGCCATTAAGAAAAAAAGCAGACTATCACCAAGATGCACCTAAGACCATTATAAACAGGTATCTCGATAAAATCTGCTTGGAGCCTAGTGAATGGTCGCTCAGATGTGCCTATGTGACTCATGGTCACTAGTGTTCACTTTCCCTGATTAATTTTTGGCAAGTAATATGCTTTTGACATAAGTCTTCTGACCCAGCTCAAAATTTTGTGTTGTACCAGTACTTCTAAAATATCCTCATCACACCATCTCTCTGTACACGTGCCTGTCCATGTATTAACCTGGCCATGCCTGACAACATTGAATATGGAAGAATATACTGATGATTTGGAGTTACCCACAGGTCATTGTAATCCCTCTAACAACCAGCTATCTACCGCCTTTTCTTTTCATCCTCTGATACTTCCTCCTGGAGCTCTCTTATTTCACTGAGTGTTGATTGAACTGCATTCAATAAAAAACTATTTACATTATCAGTATCATCAACTTCTGTCTCAGTTTCACATTGAATTGATTGTTGTTCCTGCTCTTTTGATTTGATTGTTATAGTTTCAAGAGTACATTCGCTAGCAACCTCATCGGCATGGAGATTGTCCATGGTGACCATATCATCACCAGACTTCTAAGCAATGCACTTTACAAACAATATCTCTTTAGGCTGCTGCACAGCCTCTGACAAATTCAAAATGTATGTCCCATTCTGAATCAGAGGATTTCATGAAACTCCTTTGTGACCATAATTGCCCAAAATTGTTTACCACTCCAAAACTATACTGGTTGTCTGTGTAAATTGTCACATTGAGTTAATTAGCCAGGCAACTAGCTTTTGTCAGGGCAATTAGTTCTAATATTTGTGCTGAAGTTACATTACACAAGTAAAATGCTTCAACAAATTCAGTAATAGAACAGGCTGCATAACTTGCTGTCAGTACTCCTTGATGGTTTCTCAGACAAGAACCATCTACAAACAAAGTCAGACCAGCCATTTCAGGAAGAATATCTTTGATGTCTGGTCTTGGTTTGGTACACAATTCTGTTACATTGATGCAATCGTGGTCATTCTTCATCATTGCTTGGAATCGGCAGCTGTATTGCAGGAGTTTAGGCACTACATATTCTTACTGAGATGTTACAGCAGCCAATATTGTCTGCTCATATTTTGTTAGGTGTGTGTTGGGCTGAGTTTGAGTATGAGTCAGCAAAATCTCAACTGAGTGAGGGAAAAACACAATTAGTGTATAGCCCAATACAATATCCTCACTTAGCTCAATTGCAAGGCAAACAGCTGCTAGAGATTTCAGACAACCAGGAAGAGCTGCTGCTACTGCATTGAAGCATCTAACTCTACACTGACAGTGATGTGGAGGAATCACTATAATGAAACTATCAATAGGACACAACAAATTCAATCCTATTCTATGGTACACAGTCCCGTTCTATTTGCACATACTCACATTAAGGCACATATCACCTATGATTCCAACAGGGAAAATTAGTAAATTCTTTTAATTGTTCTCTTGTTTTTATCAACACATAAAATACATAAATTATATCAATACAAAGCATGAAATACATAAAGTACATGAATACAACAGCTCACAACACTAAACATAAACAAAAGACAATTACATACATTCAATTGCACATAATAATACACAATCATATATTCCTTCCTACTCCAAACTTAAGAGTTTTGTGTTTGCTACATAACTTATGAGCAATCCAGCTATGAGACCAGTCCTATACACACAAGAGGTAAATACTTCCACCTCTAAGTCAATCCATAGTGCGTATACCAAATTTCTTAACAAAACGTTTTTTTAATTCATTGGACTCCTCTTATTCATGCAGTCGATGCGTTTCGGCCCTGTCATCTGGGCCTCATCAGGACAAGGGTACAAGGAAAATACATCGCCCGGGTAGGGCAGCGCTGGACATCAAAGTCCAATCGACACTAATAAGGCACTCTCCGTGGTCATGCACAAAGATTTATCAAACTCAAATGGGCAGAAAACTGCCTCTTCGCTGGTTTAAGACCTCCAGCCTATTCTGTGCTGTAAACGTCAAGCTAATACGGGCCCCGGGGGAGAGTCACCGCATGCCCCCTTGGCGTGCTCAAAACTTGCGATAAGTATTTAGAGAAGCCGGCAACACATGTGCGAAGATCTTGGACCAGCCTCCATTTCCCTTCATTTTTTTAAATGCTCATCACAGGAGAGTTGCAAGGACTATCAAGCATCTCTCGTAAATTGCGTGTTCTGTCATTTTCTCTATGACTTGCTTCATTCCTTCCTTTGCTTCTCCCAAAAGAGTCCTGGGGTAAACTGCATCTGGTTTAACTGGAATTTTTACTGGCTCTGCACTGTTTATCATCTAATCTCTTTACCTGTAAAATCCCATATCTCTTTCTTTACTGTGTGTTTTAAATCAGGAGGCAGGTCATTTTTTGTAAGAATTGGGAAAAACTGAACTCTTGACTCTAGCAATTTTATTTTAAATACTGAATCTTCATCTTGAATTTCGATATCATCTGGTGTACAGTAAATCTTACAATTCCTTTTGCAGAGCAAATCCCTGCCAAGTAAATTAACAGGACTCACATCACACAATATAAATTGATGGTTATTTTCCATAGACCCACTTTTAACAGGGAGAGTAGTGGAAACCTGATTCGTAATCTGTGTTTTTGCTAACTCCAAGGGGAGTAGGTTTGGGACCTCCATGGAGCGAACCGTGGAGTGGGTAGCACCAGCATTGATCAAAAATGATACAGGTAGCCATTCACCACACCATCTACAGATAGGCCACTCTAGTCTACCTCCAGGACTGCACCAAGCACTCAATTCTCCTCCCCCCTCATGCCCCGTCATTGCAAACTTATCACATTCGGTGTAAACTGGAGAAAATCACTATTGAAAAGCAAAGGGCTCTGCTGAAAAACTGAATTCTGTAGTGTTTTATTTCTCATGTTTTGCCACAGCACTCAAGCTACTGGCATAGTCATATGGAATTGCCCGATTCTGCACAGGTTGCATAGGCGTTTGTTGGGCTAGCACAGCAAACTGTGTCATGTTATGTGCATTTTGTTGCGTTTGAGCAACAAAATAATTTTGAATTTGATTTGGATTTGGTCTACATTCACGCTTCCAATGCCCAATTTTCCTGCACAAATGACAAGCTGCACTCTTCTTAAGCATATTAATGTTCGCATTCATTCCAGGATTATTCACAAATCTTCTACCTTCTCCCCCGTTGGACCACATTCCCAACCTCTGCAGACAACATGTTATTTCCTGCACACCAAATCCTTGCATTCCCAAATTTTGAATTTGAACTCCCACCAAAATTTGCTGAAGTTCAAAAATCTGTATCTGAATTCATCATCTGATTTTCATTACCTCCCTAAAGCTGCTTTCTCTGAGCAACCATTAACTTTCCCTTAATCTTGCTCTGCTTGACATCAAGTGAAAATTACAGTATTAAAGCACCAGTGCCACATGCCACCTTCTTTGCACTCGTCCTGTTGTCCATGGACCGAGTGTTCATATCTAGCGTTACCATATGCTTGTTTGGAACAGCCTTCTAATCTTTGAGGAAGTAAACCTTTGTGGTACGAACCCAGATTGGTTAGGGTGTTTTAAATGCAGCAATATCTTGATCAACCTATTTAACAGAACCTTGTCAGGTATCCTACCATCCAACCTGAGCATGGACATTGGACATATGCTTTGACATCTTAAAGATCTTTGCCTGGTTTAAGGAGTGCCATTACGAACGTTTCTTTGGTAGTAGGAGGTAGGCAATCAGACTCCATTGCAGCTATGTACATCTCCAACAATCATGGGCCTAGTATTTTGGAACATTGCATAGAATGTAGATGGCAAACCATCACTGCCTCGGGTTTTACTGCCCGTAGACTCTTGATCACAGTTTTAAGTTCTCCCATCCTAATTGGTGTTTCTAATTCCTCAGTCTGTGATGTCATAAGCTTGCTTAGCCTTTTCTTTTGGATACAATTCTCCAGCACCTGACTAGGCTATTGTCATATGAAGAGTATAGTGGCTTTTAGGAGGAAGACAACTTGTTAATTTGAGCTTGCGAATAGATGACTTTACATTTCAGGTCTCATAGTGCTTCTACTGGGGAGTGGGAATTGCCATCCTTCATCAGCCATGACAAGAGATGTATGAAGTTTATGGGTCTTTTCTACCTCTGTTTCACAGTTTTGACCATTTATGTGGGCCGATTCAACTTTTCCATATCGTCCTCTAGTGATTTTATCTCTGTATTTAATACTGCTCCTACCCATTACATTGCTTTGAAGCCCATACCTCAGAGCACCACCACCTCCCATTCTAACAGTGTTTTTTCTGTAAATCCTTCTTTTTCAGTAATTAGTGATGGCATCCCATAGGTCATACCTGAATGCTCCATCCTGTAATAAAATCCCCTGCATCCTACAACTTGGGATGTAGGTGTAAGATTCCCCCATGAGATATGTAACAAAGAATTATGATTAGTCCATGTACTGCCTAGATATTCAGCTTCCTCAACATGTCCCTTCATATGTTTGGTGCATTGGAATAAGTCTAAATGGGAGAGCAGGTTATGTGTAGGGGAGTAGAAATAATATTCCATGTTCAGCCGCTGTAAAGCCCTTCATACATCCATGAGGAGAGATGTAATTAGCACATTGATTAGTGTCATGATCTCAGTATCTGCGTTTGAGCCCATATACAATGATCGCCAAATACAGCATACCTTGATAACTTATATTATGACTATGACAACAGATCCTTCATGTTATGAACAAACTCGGTTAATCACAATCCAGTCCAGCAGACTTTTACCGTTACAGTATTGAAATATGACCAGGATTGTAGTCTCCTCTATCTTTTCACCCCTGATCTGAGAGTTTAGTCTGCTGCATCAAACACATTTGACTTAATAATTACGTCACACCTGATGCATGTGCAGGGTGTTTTATCTTATATTTATAGAGACTGCAGCCCCATAATTCATACACTTTGGGTCCACAGCATACAGTGAAATGAGGTATGAAAACCTGCTTCAGCCACTGACATGGTAATTGTAAAGTAGGTGCCAATTATTGTTACAAAGAGTCATTTTCACCTGAAATTCAGTAAAACTAATTACAATGATATAACCTTAATACAGCTAACTGGCAGCTTTTGCTGAACCAATGTACTTCCCCTTTGGAGTCCTCTGGAACTAGGCAGAGGGTGAGTAACCAAGCACCCAACTACATACTCTCCGGTGTGATTTTACATTGCATGTTGTGACCACCACATCTCTATGGTGGTATTGAACAAGTTACTTACCTTCGGTAATGCATTATCTGGTTGAGACAATATCTAGCTGCAGATTCCTTACTTTTGAATTTCCCAGGCGTCAGACTGGATCCAGAAACATCTGCATGAGCAGTACCCCTGCGCGCCGTCGAGAGGCTCCGTTTGGCTCCGTGTGGCATCGGCGGTGCCGGATAGGACGTCGCGGTCACCTATATAGCGCCACCCAGAGAACGTAGACGTCAGTTTATTTTTACAACTTTCCATGCCCGTAGTGTAGAGCCATGAATTATACTGACCAGTTTGTGTCCAAACTAAGGCCCTGAAAAGGGAATCAACCTTAGCCCTACAAATGTGTTCGCAGAGCCAGAAGGCATGGGTAGGTCTGTAAGGAATCTACAGCTAAATATTGTCTCTAACAGATAATGAGTTACTGAAGGTAAGTAACTTATTCACCTGATAGAGACTTCTAGCTGCAGATTCCTTGCCTTTGAATAGATACCCAAGCCATACCATCCTGTTGGTGGTCTGCAGACAAATTACTAGACTAAAAAATTCTGCAGGACCGAACAGGCGAAATGCCCGTCCCTGCAGACCTGACTGTCCATTCAGTAGTGCTTGGCAAACATGTGCAGAGATGCCTACGTTGCTGCCTGGCAAATATCCAGGACAGGAACACCATGAGCCAACGCTGTGGTCGCAGCTTTTTCCCTGGTGGAATGTGCCCTTAAGCCCCCCAGGAGGCTGCTTCCATGCCAGGGCGTAGCAGATTTTAATACAGAGAACGACCCAGCGCAAAACGGTTAGTTTCTGAACTACCCGACCTTTTTGTGCTCCCACATATCCCACGACGAGTTGGTCGTCCACCCAGAACTCTTTTGTGTGGTCAAAGTACAACGACAATGCTCTTTTTGGGTCCAGACGATGGAGACTCTCCTCCTCCTTAGAGGGATGTGGAGGAGCATAAAAGGTAGCCAGTGTAACCGACTGACCAAGATGAAATGGGGTCACCCCTTTAGGCAGGAAAGAGGCTCAGGTGTAAAGCACCACCTTATCTGGAAATATCATAATATAGGGAGGCTTGGATGATAAAGCCTGCAGTTCACTGACCCTCCGGGCAGATGATATTGCCACTAGAAATGCTATCTTGATGGCAAGCAAGCGAAGGGGACAATTATGTAGCGGCTCAAAGGGAGCACACATGAGGTAAGTGAGAACCAGGTTCAGATCCCACTGAAACATAATGAAGGGCATATGAGGAAACATATGTAGAAGCACTTTCAGGAACCCATTTACAATAGAGGACTTGAATAAAGAGGGTTGTTCAGGCAGCCGTAGGAAAGCAGACAGAGCAGAAAGATAACCCTTGAGAGTACCCAGAGCAGAGCCCTGCTGGGCAAGGGTAAGAATGGAGAAAAGAATATCGGAAAAAGAGGCAGAAAGAGGGTCAACAGACTTTTCCGTACAATATTTTACAAATTTTTGCCAACGGCAGGTGTATACCGTCTTGGTGGAGGGCCGCCTGACCACCAAAATAACTTTACAGGCTGCGGAAAAAAGGTCAAAAGCTATCAACTGTCGCCACTTGATCTCCATGCAAGGAGGCGGAGAGTTGACAGGTTCGGGTGGAGGACCCTCCCCTGCTGCTGCGACAGAAGATCCTCCCGAAGGAGCAGCCTGATTGGAGGATCAATGCTCGTTCGAAGAAGCTCGAAATACCACGCTCTCCGTGCCCAGTCCGGAGCCACAATAATGACTTGGGCCAGGTCATTCTTGATCTTCTTGAGAACTCTGGGCAGGAGTGGTATGGGCGGAAAGGCGTACAGGAGACCTGAGCTCCACTCGAGACGAAAAGTGTCGCTGAGCGATAGCCACCTTGGAAACTCCAACGCGCACTACTGCTGACATTACATGTTCTCTTCGGAGACGAACAAATATAATCAAGGTTCTCCCCACTGCTGAAAGAGACCTTGTGCCACCTTCGGCGGGAGACGCCATTCATGATCCGCTAGACATCAACGTCTGAGTTAGTCTACCCTGGCATTCAAAGAATCTGCCAGGTGTTGAACCACCAGGGTTATGCTCCGCTGTTCCAACCATGTCCAGAGATGCAGGGCCTCTTAACAAAGGGTCCACGACCCCACGCCGCCCTGCTTGTTGAAGTACCACATGGCAGTGGTGTTGTCTGTGAACATCTGCACTAACTTCCCCTTGACAGAGGGAAGAAATGCTTTCAATGCTAGTCAGATCACCCAGAGCTCCAACAGGTTGATGTGGAGCCCCGATTCCGCCGGAGACCAGAGTCGTCTGATCTCCACCTCTCCCAAATGGCCGCCCCATCCCATGAGTGACGCATCTGTCAATACTATGTGATCTGGTTGGGGAAGGGAAAGGTGTCTGCCTCTGACCCAGTCACAGTTGGTCAGCCACCACTGCAGACCCTTTGCAGTTACCTTCAAGATCTGAACCACACTGGAGAGATTCCCCTGATGCTGCGCCCATTGGAACTTCAGGTCCCACTGCAGAGCCTGCATACGCCATCTGGCATGAATTACCAACAGGAGGCAGGATGCCATGAGGCCCAGCAGCCTCAGAGTCATTCTCACCAAAATCCAGGATCCAGGATAGAGGCAGAAACATCGGTATCATAACCTGAATATCCTGGACTCGCTGCTCGGGAGGATAAGCCCAAAACTGCACTGGGTCCAGAATAGCTCTGATGAAAGGGAGCGTCTGAGAAGGTGTCAGTTGTGACTTCAGTACGTTTATAGTGAACCCCAGCGAATGTAGGAGGTTCACTGTAGTCTGGAGATGGGAGATGACAGTCTGGGGTGAAGACCCCTTAAACAGCCAGTTGTCGAAGTTGGGGAAGTCTGAAACTCCAAACCTGCACACATGAGCTGCAACCACCGCCATCACCTGGGTGAACACTTGAGTTGCACTGGTAAGGCCAAATGGTAGCACAGTGAACTGAAAGTGCTCGTGGCCTACTTTGAACCGTAGGTATCGCCTCTGGGCAGGCAGGATGGGGATGTGAAAATACACAGCGCTACCAGTCAGTCTCCTTGGTTTAGGACAGATAAAACTTGAGCCAACGTGAGCATCTTGAATTTCTCCTTTTTGAGGAAGAGATTGACTGTCTGGAGGTCTAGAACAGAACGGAGACCTTTTTCTTTTTGGGTATTAGAAAGTATCAGGAATAACAACTATTGCCTACTTTAGAAAATCAGAACCCTTTCTATAGCCCCCTTGACCAGGAGAGCTGTAACTTTCTCTCGGAGTAAGAAAAGATGATCCTTCACCAGCCGTTCTTGAGATGGCAGTAAAGGAGTAGGGAAAGATTGTAAAGGGAGTAACGATTTTGAATGATCTGCAAGACCCGTTTGTCTGATGTTATAGACTGCCAGTGTAGGAGATGATGTTGGATTCTCCCTCCAACTGGAACACCAATGGTCTTACAGAACCAAACTAGGAGGACTTTGAGCCTGCAGCTGGCAGGGGGTTGGTGGCAGACGACTTCTGGCTACCAGTCACACTAGGTCGGACTGCACTGCGTCCATGTTCTCAAACAACTTGGGAAGTCTGTCCAGGATGGTGGCTCAGATATGGCTGATGTGGTTGAAAGCCCCTTTCATTGCCACAAAAGGGGCGAAAGGCAGACGGCAGCAAGGTGTGACTTAGAGGCCCAAGGAACTGGCCGTAGCTCGCGAGTCCTTGAAGCGCTCCACCACAGAGTCTGCCTTCTCTCCGAAGATACGAGTCCCATCGAAGGGCATGTCCATGAGGTTGGCCTGGACATCCCCCGAAAAGCCAGATATTCTAAGCCAGGCATGGCACCGCAAGGCCACTGTAGACGAAACCGCTCTGCCCAGTGAGTCAGTTTTATCCAGACCACACCTAATGGTGAACTTTGCTGCATCCCACCCATCTTTCACTGCTTAGGAGAGCACGGGCTCGGGCCTCCTCCGGGACCTGTGGCAGCACTTATGCAACCGTTTCCCATAAGGTATGTGAGAAACGGCCCAAGAGGCATGCGGTGTTCACTGACTGCAATGCTAGGTTGGAGGAAAAAACATCTTCTTCCCAAATGCGTCCAGCCTTTTGGATTCCCTGACCGGGGGAGCGGAAGGAAACATGCTATGTGATGTTAAGGCTTGGACCACCAAGCCCTCAGGGGTAGGATGTTGGCTGAGGAAACCTGAGGAAACCTGGATCACCTAGAGCAGGGCAAAGACGGCGTGCTATTGTCCTGTTCATAGGAGCCCCTGTGCTAGGCTTGGACCATGTGCCTAGAAGGACATCCATCAGTGCATCATTAAAGGGCAAAAGGGGTTCAGATGAGGAAGCCCTAGGAAGAAGCACCTCAGTCAAGAGATTAGTCTTGACTTGCACCAAAGGCTGCTCAGGGCCAAAGACCTCTGCTGCCCTCTTTACCACCATAGCATAAGAAGCTCCCTCCTCCGTAGCCCCAGTAGGTGGAGAGAGCATACCAGTATCTGGAGAGGTGTCCAGTCCACTGGCCTCCGCAAGCGCCTCATACCAGTCCAATTCTTCAGCCTGAGTGCCTAACTGGTGTTCTATAGGTTCCGGTGACCCCTTCCACTCCTCTGCCATGCCTAAAATCATCTAAAATGTTCAGGCAATGACCTAGAGCCCCTGGTCTCCGTCGGCACCAATCAACGCCAATTCGACAGGAATCAGAATGGGGGTGGCGCCGCCAGGAGCATCGACTTCGGGACCGGTCCTGGATAAGGTCGCGTTGGCACGACCGGGGCCGATCCGAATCTATGAGACCCTACCGGTGCCGAGGCCGGAGACGTCTGCGTGGAATCTGATGGGGTCTTTTCCTACCTCGCGGGGCCCGAAGGCGCACCTGAGGGCTTGGCCCGCTCAAATACTCACCACATGGTCTCGTAAAACTCTTTAAATTGAGCGGGTCGCTCCGGCTCCCGGAAACGGGGGGAGGCGTGGAGTCAGACCTGGCAACGGTTCTGCAGAACCTGGCCTGGAACGTCGATGTTCCCCACTCATCTCGCTGATGGACGACAGACAAGGTGAAATCGAAGTCCGTTTGGACTTCTTCTTTTTGCGCCTCTTCCCGGAGTTTCCGGAGGACCTTGAGTGCGAAGAACAGGACTTGGGGCTCCTGGAGCGGTCCCGCAACCTTTTCTTCCTTGATCAGGACCAGGACCTCCAAGCAGCCGCGCTCGATGGCGGCGACTGCTGGGCTGCAAGCAGCTTTAAGGACTGCTCCCTCAAAGCCTTCAGCGCCTTGCCCGGCAGTCTGAGCACGACTTCGAGTCGTGGTCGCACTCGAGACACCATAAACATATCAAGTGGGAGTCAGTAACCAAAATGGCACGGTGACAGGAGCCACACGGCTTAAACCGTACCTTCTTAGATGTCATCCTCGACACACAATGAAAAAATCAAAAGAGACAGAGGGGTAGCTTTTCTCTGGATCAGCACTAAATGGCGCGGAAAGAAAAGAACTGACATCCACGCACCTGGGTGGTGCCTATATATTTTACTGCAACGTCATATCCGGTGCCGCCGACGCAACGCGGAGCCGAACAGAGCCACCCGACAATACGTAGAGATACTGCTTACGCAAAAGTTTCGGATCCAGTCTGGGAAATTCGAAGGTAAGGTATCTGCAGGTAGAAGTCTCTATCAGATAGAGGCATTAAAGGTTCTCACCAAGCACAAAGAAAAGTTATTTACCTAGGGTAACGATCTTTCTGGTAGACCTGGAAGGGACATCAGATGATGCTACTGAAGCCATATAATGCCCGCCCTGGCGCACCAACCTCAGTTACCCTTCCGTTTTTCCATGCCTTTGGAGCGAGAGGGTAGAATGACATAAGTGGAAATTGTTTGCAGTACCAAAGGAATGCAAAATGGGATCTTATTACTGTATCCTATAAGGTAAGTTACTTTTTCTTCTGATGGAAACTTCTCCCTGCAGATTCCTCACCTGTTGAGCAGAGTCCACAACAATACCCTACATAGGTGGAGGGTTGATGGATGATTATACCAGGAAGTCATGTAGAACTGACCTAGTGAAGTGACCATCTCTTCTCACTTTTGAGTCCAGACAACAGTGCTTTGCAAATGTATGTAGGAAAGCCCAACTCGCCACCTTATAAATATTTGCAATTGGAATGCCCCACGTGAGAGAAGAAGTGGTAGATTTGGTCCTGGTGGAATGAACGCAGATCCCTTCAGGCAGCTCTTTCTTGGTCAATTCATAGCAAGTTTTAATGAAGAGAATGATCCATCTTGATAGAGTCCTTTTCTGAACTACCCTACCCTTTTCAGCACTACAGTAGCCAATGAAGTGCAGACCATCCAGCCTGTGTTCCTTGGTGTGGTCTAGGTAGTAGTTGACCACTCGCCAAAGATCTAACCAATGAAACCGCTTCTCCTCCTTTGAGGGATGAGGGTAAAAATTCAGAAGAGTGATGGACTGAGCGAGATGGAAGGGAGTGACTACTTTGGGAAGGAAAGCAGTCCTAGTCAGCAACACTGACTTATCTGGAAAGAAAGTAGTGAAAGGAGGACGATAGTTAAAGGATTTGTAATTCACTGACCCTTCTGGCTGACGATATTGCAACCAAAAACACAGCCTTCAGAGTTAACATACGAAGGGTACAAATGTGAAGGGGCTCGATTGCAGTCCACATAAAAAATGTAAGAACCAAATTTAGGTCCCCATTGAGGAACCACAAAGGGAGTGGGAGGAAAAATGTTGGTCAGGCCCTTGATGAAACGCATGACAACTGGTGACTTAAACAGGAATGGATGATCCGGCAGACAGAGGAAAGAGAACATGGTGCTAAATTGCCCTTCACAGTGCCAATGGCACATCCCCTTCGAGCCAGGGAAAGCTCAAACTATAGCACGTGGGATAACTTGGCCTGCAAGGGATCCACACCATTATCAGCTGACCATATTAAAACTTGTTCAGAAATATGAGGCACCCCTGAAGTTACTTTTTAGGTCTGGGAGAAGGGGGAAAAAACAGTCATATAAATGCTACGCAAACCTCCCACACGACCTGTACCAATTCTTTAGTGGCTAAACTTAGCTCAATGGGCTTCCCCTTTCTGTAACCGACCTTAGACACTACAAAAGTACATTTGATTATTTCTTTATTCAATATACAAAATTATTTGTCATGATTTTTTCTTCTTTTAACATTTCATAACATAGAAAAACAGAACAATAAAAAAAAAAATTCCATAAGTTTGTCTGCAATATAATTCATCAATGCAGGACAATTTTTGCAACCTGCTACGAATTTTTAACAGATTTTATCAGCACCCCATCCTATACAACAAATATATATACATCACATCACACCTCACATTCCATCCTAAACTGGCCTCACAAACACACACATTCACACATAGGAAACAATCAAAATCCAGCTTAAATGGGCATGCAAGAATAAAAGATCATGGTGAGATTCCTTCATAGCTGTCCATGATAATGCTGCCAACTGGAGAACTGACAGGCCAACGCACGTTTCGGTGGAACTCAATAATTACAATCCACCTTCTTCAGGACCTAATACTTTCAAATCAATGATTTGACGGGAATACGGTGGGGGATACTGTTTCATATTCTGTCTGTGTGCCCTTATATTTTGTGGACTGGCAGTGACACAGGCAGACATCTTGTTAAGTCGATACGAGGAACTTAGAGTGCCAATCGTGCTGATCAGTGCTTTTATATATGCTTGGTTTTTGCATCAAAAGAAGGTTCAAATGGAGTAACGAATTTATCTACGACTTAGTATCCAGCAGGTACCCGCATAGGTTCTGGTTTCTGGAATAATAAAACTTATCGATTTTTTTAGACTGTGCAGGCTCATATTCTTATAAATGCATGCATGTGAAATTTCACCACGATATCAACAGCCCCTGCCCATGTCCGTCAGTCGGCACGTCGTATTCTTCGATCCGGCATGTAGGCGTGCTCCGTCCCGTCGGCTGGTGTCCACCAGGGGCTGTTGATATCGTGGTGAAATTTCACATGCATGCATTTATAAGAATATGAACCTGCACAGTCTAAAAAAATCGATAAGTTTTATTATTCCAGAAACCAGAACCTATGCGGGTACCTGCCATGGAAGGGAAGGAGTATGGGGTACGTTAACTGGGGCAGTAGGTGTAGCAGCTTCAGAGACTGATGCACCTGGTGTGGGTTGTTGTTGCTGATGGGGAACAACAAGATATATCCATTCTGGGGCATATGGTGGTGGGGTCGGGTATCTAATAAGGTCTCCATAAAAGGATCACCATCTTCCTGAGCCATATAGGACTTATCAATTTGCAACAGAAATCTTCTGTCTTCCCGTTCTATTCCTTTCTCCTGCTTGTCCTTATCGTAAGCTACAGCCTTTTGTGTAAGGGTATGCATATTTTGTTTTCTGGTATCTTTCTCCATTTTTAATCGCCTCTGCTTGGCCTCCTTCTGCCAAGTATGAAGGGAGTCAAACATAGACTGTCTACTGCGTCTTTTAAACAACTGTTCCTGAAGAAATCCTATCCTTTGTTCGTCAAAGGAGCCTGTCAAAGGCCACTGTAACTCTGCATTGTCCCTCGTATATTTGTGCCATAACGTACTAAACATAATAGGGCCAAGGCCATGTTTTATATACATATCAAAATTAGGACTACTTTCAGGAGGTGCAGGCTGGGATTCTTCCAACTGTGCATCTTTAGAACAACAATAACAGCACAACCTCCGAAGCTTACTGAAACCAGGCATTGCAAAGAAAAGAGAAACAAAATCCTTACTTTACCTGGCAAAGTATTTGCAAACACTTTTCACCAGAACAGTCCTAGTACTGAAAAAAAACCTATTTACGGTGGTACCACATAAACTGAAACAGACTCACCTGGTGTCAGGCACACCGATAGACCGATTCTCCACTGCCAACTCTTTGGACAAAACAGTCAGATCACGGGTTCGCCGTTCAGGACTCCAGTCGGGATGACCGCTGGGCGAGGCACCCTCCGGTGGGACAGAGGCAGCAGCTGCGAGAAACGTATCTCTTCGTGCAGGGATCCCTGAGCCGTCAGTCCGACCTGATGATGTCCTCATCCTCCCCTCTGTCTGTGGAAAATGGATGGGTCATGCCCGGATGGAGTCCCTGATTGGGCTCCAACTGAAGGAAGTGACCTGAATAGGGCCGCCCGGGTCACCACTGACCACCTCTCAGTCTTCCATTATAAATGAAGAGTCAGAGAAACAGTGGAGAATATACAGCAATAATTATTTATTATATATGCTCAGAGCGGGGCTCCGTCTGCACCGTCTCGAGAGAGTACTATAAAGGGAACTGAGGAACTGTAAGCATAAAGATATATTATATGCATTGCATGGTCAACTAATAACATGCCCACAGTGGAATTTTCCCAACAGATGTGGGCGAACAGCATAAAGACAAAAAAGTTTCTACTCTCGTATCTTGCACAGCTCAGAACACTTTCAAGGCCGTTCCACCCTGTGCTGCGATCAAACTGCCAGACAGGTGGGAGAGGTTCTTTATCGAGGAAAAGCTATGCACTGGCACGAACAGTTCCTCGTTACGGAAACGAAAGTTAGCAAGGGGCATTTCTTGAAATCAACCCGGATTAGTTTTGAACAGTACATAAAATGGCACCTGATAAAAGAAAATGGCGTAGCGAATGCTAACTTATGCATGACATTAAAGAGCATCAACGAGCATATTCTAACATTTGTATTGGGCGCCTGACGCTGTATTGGCACTCTGCACCCGTCCGCCTCCATGCCACTGAGGGTGTATGTTTGGCGCTGCCTCCATCCCCCCCAGTGCTTGTCTAAACTCCCAGAGATTGACCCCCAACCCGATTTTACCTGCCTTCAACCAGCACCTCCTTGAGTGCCCCCAGTCTCCACTGATTAACATTGGACCGTAGTGACCACATTTGACCTCTCCACCCGGCCGCCCCAGTGCCGCTGGTGGTGCAGTCTCTACACTTACCTGACCCTTGCACAGTGTTGATCTTAAAACTCAAAGACTGGAATTGTAAGTTGTGTACTTACCTGTGAAATTACATTATTGATTTCCCTCAATGAGTTAACATTGAACTGTTTGAAAAATGCACTGTGTCCACTTTTTATACTTAAAAACTGTGATATTGCAAAACGTATTTTACTGCAACTAAGTATCTTTGGTTCTAAGTAATAAACATACAAAAAGTAATATTTTTATAAACAGTTAGTCTCGGATTTTGTCATTGAGCCTGTGTGATCATTTCTTGCCTGAGTGTGTACAACAAATGCTTAACATAGCCCTCTGATAAGCATAACTGCTCGCCCACAATACCACAAAAGAGAGCATTAGTATTATCTACTTTAGCCTCTGTAAAGCCTCTGTGGATCCACTGGACTCTGTGCACACCATACCTTACTTTGGTATAGTATATACAGAGCCAGCTTCCTAGAAGAGGGTCTCTACCAACTTGTCCAGATGAGTACAAGAAACTGGCTCTAGTGATCCAACCCTTATACAGTTCTGAGAAGAACTGGTGGGAAGTTGGGGCCAAGTTAAGGTTGTGCAGTGTTTAAAATGTATAACGATGGCCAGCCCACACAATGCACATCTTCCTGGGCATTTCCACAAAGAAGGGGAGAAGGCAGGCACTAAAAGGTACATGGATTCTAGAACTTGTGGTTCAGACTTCGCAAGTGTAGTCTCTCTTATTTCTAGACAGCCCTCAGCATAGACGAAATTGGGAGAAACAGATGACATCAAACATGTGCATTAAAACAGTATGGGACCAGCACAGTTAAGTTATCGTGGGTGGAGCAAAAAGCAGACATGCTTAACCAACAAAACCAGTTTTGGTTGTCCCTTTGTTTTTGAGCCTGGCAGGGTGTATATCTGAATGTCCTCAGTTGACAGAGTAGAATTTATGCAAGATGGTTTGTGGGCCCTCTCTCAAGGATACAATTAGAAAGCTTACTTACACCATATAACCAAAGCTAGCAATCACTATTTGTCTCATACCTTGGAATATTGTATTGTATTTTATTGTAACGTTTTTTAGCGCTAACACTATGTGGGGCGCTGAAGGAGTTACCTAAAAGGATACAGTGTGTAGTTGGAAGGGTGTTGCCTTTGTTTTGATCCTATGTGTGAAGTGTTTCCAGGGAGCAAAATCAGTGGTTTGCAGATTGTCAGGGTTCAATGAGGGAAAATAGGGTAGACTCGGAAAAAAGGAAAGATGTCACAGGTAGATGTGGGACATGTGTGCCTACACAAATCGCCATGCACTTTGGCTTAAACCTCCTCCTAGGCAGAATATGCCAATTCTCTGCCACAGCCATCTTAACCCTAGCAGAAGTATCAGCCCTCTGCTCCTTTTCAAGAGAGTGATGGGCATAAGCCCTCGGTTTCGAGGAGTCTGCTACTTTCCCACCAGCTGTAGCTGATTGGTCACCTTCCACAAATCATGGAAGAGTGGAAGACATATGCTCCAAATTTTTTGGTTAGGTTACCTGTTCATTAAGTCCTTATCTTTATATTCTCATGGTAGTTTTTGTTGCCTATGCGCTTCATATATAAGCTATCAATAAACAATTCTTATTTGCTAAACATATTATAAAAATTGTGGCCCTCTGAGGTTATCTAACTGATGCCTAATGTCTTTTTTGGTTGGGTTGGAGTCTCATATAATTTGGCTACAGGAGGCAGTGTTCTTTCTCTCTGGACCCTCAATCTTCAATCTCTATTGCATTATCATTGGTATCAATGATCAATGACTGGGGCTTGTAGAGAATATTTGAGTGGGTGTGGCAGTTGTGCTCTTCTAGGGAGCACTGGTCCCCTATCTTCTAATATCACAGCAGTACATGATGACCACAGTGATCTCAGGGATGCTGGAAGGAATACTGTTTAAAAACGGGCCATCAGTGTTACAGCACTTAAGTCATAGAAATTGTGAAAAATCCAAGGGTCACACACTGAAGTGTAGCAAAGCCGCTACATCCTTTCAACAAGAACAGTAGTGAGGGTGTGGTATGTAGCAGGTGCTGTATATAGCAGCACTCTGTTGCAAATATATTAGTATAGCACGGTATGGTATCGCATGGTCATTTACACATTTTTCATTGAAATGGCCACTAAATTTTCACATTCCATTTTTGTGATAAAACTATGTTGCACAAAAACAACGTGTGGAAATCGAGTTTCGGCGACTATCATTTGCAAATGACTAAGTTAAGTGTCATGATTTATTTTGATCCTATTAAAAATCTTTGTTTCTATCACACCTCAGAATTACACAAACAGTTCTTCATTTGTGCTTTTAACTGCTGGTGTATTGTGAAATATGTGTACAATATTTACATTTTATTGTGTTAGCGAAAAAGTGGTATCCTACAACCTTTCCTTTCACACTCCTTGTGCTCCAGCAAAGATTGCCACATAGTTCATTTTACAAAATCCTCTCAGTTTGCAGTTCGAAAAAGAAAAGTAAACCCCAGTCTCCATGGTAAATGAATAAGCAGCAATTTGTTAGAAGACATAGCCTAATATTTGACCTCTGGCTTTCCGAACAGCAAAGGTAACAAGAAAGACATTTCAAGGAATCGTTATTGCTCATTCACCTTCCGACCTCTAGCATGGTTATTTCTGGGGGTGCTGCAGCACCCCCTGCCCCTCTACTTCTAGTGCTTATGTGTGATCTAGCTCGTCATCCTGAGGTACTCTAGGTTCTTCCCCATTACTAGCTATGGCCTGAGGTGGAGTGGATTGAATATATCACAAAAGCAGCATGCGTTCAAGCAACATTGGCATTGGATACTGCACACTTGCCTGTGCTTTGCAATTTACTGGTGGCAACGGTTGTGCGAGAGTGGAGGTGTTGTAATCTAGCTTTCTCTTCCTTGCCTTCTCTCTTGTATTGAGATGTTAATGGGCAGCACACATAGCACTTTCACTAATGGTGGCCACTGTACTGTAGCTACAGTCTGTCTCCTGTCCCAACAGTAGGGAATGCTAAGACTTCCCCACCAGGAAAGAGGGTCACCAAGGCACTAGGTCTGGCATTCCCATAGAAGCATTGCACTCCGAGTCTAGCCACATTTATTTACTTCTGTAGAGCGCGTGCCCCAGGGGTATCATGGCGGCAGGAAAGCTCCAGAGATCCAAGAGAAGACAGGAAGACCAGTAGAACCGTCAGGGCAGAATAAAAAGAACTGGGCTTTAGAGTCTGGTTGAAATTAACAAAAGCAGAAAGCCAATGGAACTCTAGAAGGGCCTTCGCGTTGAGAATAAACTGCCACTCTTGGCTGTGTCCCCTACCTTGCATCTCCAGTGCTAATGCTTTCGGTCCAGGACCTAGAGTAGAATCAGTCTGATGTTCTCCCACCTGATAATCATCTACTGTTTATTCAAATTAAACAGCGGTTAAATAAGCTGAAACCTTACCTGCCCCAGCTACAACCCCAGAGGTCTCTGGTCTCATTCTTCATTTACGAAGATGATGCTGAACATGACTGTCATCTAAACAGATGGTATCCGTGCACTGAGTTCTACCAGGGCAATGGTTTGATTGGCTGAGGAGGACAACAAACACTATGGTAAGAATGTCAATGACACTAATAAGTCACACAAGGCTTCTGCCGGTAGTCAAGGTGGCGAGGATACAGTTGGCAGGATTAGTGGTGGTAATGTAGCAGATTCTGTGATTTACTCTAGCTTGGCCACTGATGCAGGATACCTCGACCTAGGCAATATTTCAGTCTGAATACAAAATAAAACAGTAGGTGTTACTTTTTCCACCAGAGGTGGAGAACAACAGAGTCCAACTTCGTCACAACAGTATTCCCAAATGGTAGCATTTATCTTGTGAGGCTATGTCACAAGCTAAAATGAATCGAGCCCTCCTAAACAAAAGTCAGCAAAATTACAATATGTTTCCTGCACTCAATGTGTCCCCCTGAGAGTTTCTTGATGGCTGAAAACCCCTTCTATCTAGCCCTGTAGTGTTGACCTCTAAGCGAACATGTAGAAGGCAGGCCTGCTTATAACTGTTTCACCTTTTCTTGTGTATCATGTAAATATGTCTCCTGCACCACGAGACTTATGCTAGATCACACTCTGTAGTACTGACTCATGGGGGGCAGGGGGGAGGGACAACTTAACTGTTATGGTTCTAGCATTGCCACGATTTATATATACGAATGTACCGGGGAGTATTGCTGGATCCAAGCTGTCCAAGAATGCTATAATGACAGTGTTGATGGATGTGTAAAAGCCAATAAAATGTGTTTAAAGGAAAAAAAATGTTCCCTGTACTCAGTGCCAGTAATAGGATAATCAGTTAACAGTTAAAATGATTTCAACTGCAATCAATACTTGCTTGCCTTTTCTTGACGGGCTCTAAGAACCTACAAGGATCTTCAGTTGAACCGAGTCTGGCAACTTCTAGCTTACTAGCACATCATAACTGAAAACAAATCTGTCCACTTCGGTGACTTTAGGGTTTACATGGAACTTCCAGTCTTCTGATGCTTGTTTATGTATACACCTTATAAGAACTTTTTAGGTCGTGCCTGGGCAGCGCATGCGCTGCTCTGCGAGGCATGCTATATTAAGTTAGGGGCTTGAAGCTCCGCCCACTCTCCGCCCATATTTTTCATTGGCTTGTGTCATTGTCCGCTGTAAACTGTGGCTGTTTATTGGTCAAAAGGCTTAGTAGTCCCTCCTTAGTACCGCCTTGTCTCATTTTGTAACCCCCCGTTACCTGTGTTCTTTCTAGGTAGGCTTTGATTACAGCCTCTCAGCACTATTTTCTCAACTAGCCTTGTCCTGCCAGCTGTTGCAGGCAGCACACGCTCTCTCCTAACACTTTTTTTTTTTTAGCTTTATAGCACACATTTGCAATGCAATAGGTCTCGCATTTGCGAGAGTTTAAGCTATTGGCATGGTAAATGACAATGCCTTTTATTTATCTGTTTTCAAAACAACACATAAATAAAAAGCATTGTCATTTACAATGCCAATAGCTCAAACTCTCGTAAATGCGAGACCGATTACATTGCAAATGCTTTTTAGTTCATGTGGTAGGTTGAAGATAGACTTACTGTTACATTGCGTATTTATTAGTTTCAATCACCATAATTTGATACACATAGTTTTCAAATGGTATACATAAAAGTGGCTTTTTCCCCCAGAGTATTCTGCTTTTTTACTATCTCCTGGAATTGCAGTTTGTACTTTTTACACTAAATTGGTAAATTACACTTGCTCGAGCAGCGTTCCGAAAAGCAGCAGTGAATATGGAGAAGTGTGGCTCAATGGTTAGAGCGGCAGACCCTGATGCAGAGATCTGGCCCGGGACCAGGGTTCAATTCCCGCCTCGGCGGGTCTTGGGCTCAATTTCCTCGGACCTGATAATTCTCGCCTCGGTGCCTATTCTAATCATGGGTCCCACTCTGCAACTCTGGGCAATAGCTTGCTTAATCTCCACAACGGCCCCAACAGCGCTGGGATGCCTGGCTTCATCCTGGGGGTGCCCAGGAGTGGACATTTCACAGGGAAAAGCCAGGAAGGGTTCCACAGCGGTATGCGTACAGCGCCAGGACACCCCTTTGGGGGTATAAGTGCGCTTTACAAGTACAAATTTCATTTCATTCAATTTCATTCAATAACCCACACTCTAAAATAACCTACGAAATAAATAAGTGAAACATAAGTGTGGGGTTTTAAAAAGGCATGACGTCCACGAAGGTCACTCCTACATGTGCAGCAGATACCAGTGCACTCAGTGCTTTAACGTGTCTGACTTAGATGAAGTTCAATGTAACTGCGTGCGGTTCAATTCAGCTCTGCCTTTTTAAGGCTGCTCCTTTCAGTCCCATGATAAGCGCGGCCAGCCCTCGCTCTCGAAGACCGTCCTTCCAAACATGTGCACCGCTTGGACGCGGGGACTGACTGCTGTAATGCCACCTGGCCTTGAAGGGCCAGGGAACAGCGCGAGCTCTTTCTGAACTAGACACTGGATTCTCGTCAACTTTAACTTATGACCTTCTCAGCTGCTGGATCAAGTTGTTTTAGCAGGCACTCAGCCAGGACAAAAGCAACCGAGTATGCAAGCGACCCTCAGGCCTCAAGTACACGAACTTTCAGCCGACGCACAAATAAATATGCATGAGGCCGCTGCCTTTATTCTTGGGTAAGCGGCTTGCAGTTGAGCTGTTGCAGATCATATTTCTGATGGATGCGAAACAGAGCGTTGTCACAGAGCACATAAAAGACGAGTTTTTATAGTATAATGTAAAACAAGACACAGAGAGCGACAGTAACTTCAGCTTTCCTTCTGCGGCTTTACTTGCATGCAGTTGTTGGAGCATGTAATATGTAAATACATCGCACCATGTTGCCGGGGCTAGCATTATAACGGAGGAGGTCATCATCATGCTAATGATGACGACAACATGCTACAAATCAACACACATATGCCTGTGCCAGCATCATGCAACTATTGCCCACATTATGCCAAGAATCACCACCAGTATGCTAGAAGTCAGCCCATCAACTTAACAGGCTTAATTCTGACCTACTTTCATTTAGAAAGAATTTAAAAACGTGGCTTTTTAATCAATATTTGGCTCCTCCACTCCTCTTCCTCCGCTGTCTACGCGCCAAGACACTCCAGCTTGAGTAGCTGTGCGGTTTATCAAATACGGTATTTCATTTAATTTAATCAACCACGTTTTTTTTTTTTTTTGCAGATTTATATAGCGCGAACTCGACCCGAAGGTATTGGAGCGCTTTACATGAACACCAGTTATGTTACACAAGGATACATTCATTTTTTTGGTAGGCACGGGTAGATTAAGTGATTTGCCCAGAATCACAGGATGTGGAGTCGACCCCGAGGCTCGAACCGGCTGGAACATTGGTTTCCCAGCTCCAAAGTCGGCAGTCTAGTGTTCAAAATATGCCAAGACCAGCTTGTACTGGAGGTGAGCACCATTATGCCAGGAATTAGTTCTGTGCCAAGCGCCTTTCCTGCTCACTCTCAAGACAGTGGCGCTATTGATTCCGTTAAATGTTGTTCATCCTCGCCTGCAAGCCTGGCTGAAGGCTGCTATGCACAAGGAACGCATCACCTCAGAATCAGCAAAAATCATCATAACCGTCTCACAAAATTTATGCCTCAGTGGTATCAAAACAAGAATGAATTAATTGAGTTTTACACAGTATGGGTATAAATGACCCTAGATAGTATGTGCACCAGCGGCCCCATGTCATTATGTGCCCTAGCAGTCTCCTAACAGTGTGTGTGTGTGTGTGTGTGTGTGTGTGTGTGTATATATATATATTCACTGAAAAAACCATAGGTTTTAGGGACAGTTATAGTTACTTGGACATTGCACTCGTACAAAACCCATGAAATTCCCCTGTTATAGTTAGTTCAGCTAACTATAACTCGCGCCCCCGCAATGCACTGCTGATGACGTCACATATTACATCACTCATGACATGGTCAGTGACATCACTGATGACATCACTGATGACATCTCAAATGACATCACTGATGACATCACTAATGACATCATCCAGTGACTGTGTGTTTCTGTAAAGTTTAAATATTTTTAATATATATAGGGAAAGGCGTATTGAAGAATGAGTGGGTGTATAAGTGTCTGAATGGATGATTTACTAGGTGCGTGACTAACTCTATAAGTGAGTGATTAAACGTATCTTACTGAATGCATGGGTTAGTGACTAAACTGTGTGAATGTCTGTATCCGTCTGTCTGTTGCTGTGTAAGTGGCCGCATGGGTTTGTGAATAGCTACATGAGTGTCTATATGAGTTATTGATTGGTTGTCTGAGTATCTGTATGGGTGCCTGAGTGTTTGTGTGGGTGGGGTGTGTGCGACTCTGTGCATAGATGTGTGAGTGGGTGATTCACTGGGTGGATGGTTTCAAGAGTGCATCTGTGATAGACTGTATGGGTGGGTAAGTGTGTGTAAGAGTGTGTTAGTGAGTGAATGTATGTCCCAGTGGTACATGTGTGAGTAACTACATATGTAAAAGGCAGTATATATGTGTGTTAGAGTATATAAATAGCTATAAGCGAGAGTGTGTGATTGTGAGAGTGACTGTATGGATGAGTGTGTGCTTGTATCAGTGATTGTATAAGAGCGTAAGAATGTGCTAGTATTTGTATGAGTAAGTGAGCTGGTGTGTGTATAATTGTATAGGTGAGTAAATGGCAGTGTGTTTAATTATTTGCATGACTGACTAGGTGTGTGAGTACCTCTATGGATGAGTTGCATTGTGTGAGTGTTTATATAGGTGTATGAGTGCATATGATAGTCCTGTACTGAGTGACTGTAAGTATGAGTGACTGTACGGGTGAGTGAGTAGATGTGTGTGTGTAGACCTAAGAATCAGTGAGTGGGTATGTACTTATTGGTATTGGAGTGTGTATTGTTTTTAGAATGGCAGTCTGTAATTTAGAGTGGGTGTATCAAAAGTTATATTAGGGTGTGAGAAGATGTATTAAATTCTCACATGGATGATGTAATCAGTGATGTCATTTGAGATGTCATCAGTGATGTCATCAGTGATGTCACTGACCATGTCATGAGTGATGTAATATGTGACGTCATCAGCAGTGCATTGCGGGGCGCGAGTTATAGTTAGCTGAACTAACTATAACAGGGGAATTTCATGGGTTTTGTACGAGTGCAATGTCCAAGTAACTATAACTGTCCCTAAAACCTATGGTTTTTTCAGTGAATTTGTAAGGTTTTTTAAATGCTAATTTCTAACTATAACGTGCCTGAAACCTATGGTTTTTTCAGTGAATTTCAAAGGTTTTTTAAATGCTAATTTCTAACTATAACATGTCTGAAACCTACGGTTTTTTCAGTGAATTTCAAAGGTTTTTTAAATGCTAATTCCTAACTATAACATGTCTGAAACCTACGGTTTTTTAAGTGAATTTCAAAGGTTTTGTAAATGACAATTTTTAAATGTATTAATTGTTATATTTATTTTTTTCATACTGATTTACTACATTTTTAGAAACCATTTTTTTTACATATTTTATTTTTTAAATTACATTGTAATTACATTATACATTACATTACAAAAAATACTTTCTCAGAATGAATTACTTTAGTTTAAATACTTTGCACATAGGCAATAGACTTTTAAGTACAGTAGTTACAGTTGTTGCAATGGGCAACACATTTTCAAACACAATGCAACATTCAGCTCAATGTGAATTTCTAGTTAAATGCAATTAGTTACTTTATGGATTACTTTTCTAACCACAGGACTGGATCCTAGATTCAGTCCTGGGACATCTCCTGTAAACAGTTGAGTAAAAGCGTTTTGGTTACAGTAGTGATTTTTAAGGAATATTATTGTATTTTAAAAGTTGACACTTAGAAACTTTTTCTCATAGAATCACCAATGTTATCCTATGGAAGGAAATTCACTTAGCAGGTAAAAACTGTTATCGTTACTTTTTCTTACTCAGTGTTGGATCCTGGATCCAGCACTGGTGCATCTCCTGTAAACAGTTGAAAGAATGCGTTTAAGTCATACAGGCGATTTTTAAGGAATATTTGTAGTTTGTGAAAATCGACACTTTGAAACTTTTCTGCTGAAAACCAGACAATGGATTCCTATGGAAGAAAATATAAGTTACTGGTAAGTACGGTTAAAATTACTTTTTAGGGTCAGTGCTGGGCTAAAAGATGCAGCACTGGGTTCTCTCCTGATAACAGGTGAGTAAATTGGAATTCGTACTTTGGTTGATTTTAGAGGAATATTATAAAGTTCCAAAACTCCACACTTAGAAGAATTTCCAAGTGAAACCAGTCAATGTTAGCCTATGAAGGAAATTCAAGTTACCGGTAAGTACGGTTAAAATTACTTTTCAGGACCAGTACTGGGCTGAAAGATGTAGCACTGAGGTCTCTCCTGATAACAGGTGAGTAAATCAGAATTCGGATTTCGGCTGATTTTAGAGGAATATTTGTATGTTTCAAAAATCAACACTTAGAAACTTTTTCAGCAAAAAGCAGGCAATGATATCCTATGGAAGGAAATTCAAGTTACTGGTAAGTACGGTTAAAATTACTTTTGAGGATCAGTACTGGGCTGAAAGATGCAGCACTGAGGTCTCTCCTGATAACAGGTGAGTAAATCGGAATTCGTATTTCGGCTGATTTTAGAGGAATATTTTTAAGTTCCAAAACTCCACACTTAGAAGAATTTCCAAGTGAAACCAGTCAATGTTAGCCTATGGAAGGAAATTCAAGTTACTGGTATGTACGGTTAAAATTACTTTTCAGGACCAGTACTGGGCTGAAAGATGCAGCACTGAGGTCTCTCCTGATAACAGGTGAGTAAATCTGAATTCGGATTTCGGCTGATTTTAGAGGAATATTTGTATGTTTCAAAAATCAACACTTAGAAACTTTTTCAGCAAAAAGCAGGCAATGATATCCTATGGAAGGAAATTCAAGTTACTGGTAAGTACGGTTAAAATTACTTTTGAGGATCAGTACTGGGCTGAAAGATGCAGCACTGAGGTCTCTCCTGATAACAGGTGAGTAAATCGGAATTCGTATTTCGGCTGATTTTAGAGGAATATTTTTAAGTTACAAAAATCAACACTTAGAAACTTTTTCAGCAAAAGCAGGCAATGATATCCTATGGAAGGAAATTCAAGTTACTGGTAAGTACGGTTAAAATTACTTTTCAGGATTAGTACTGGGCTGAAAGATGCAGCACTGAGGTCTCTCCTGATAACAGGTGAGTAAATCAGAATTCGTAGTTCGGCAGATTTTAGAGGAATATTTGCACAATGGTGAAGGGAGGGGCGGGGCCTGAGGTGACATCTGTGCAAACGTGCCCGTGGCGCGTTTTAAGTTGGGGGATTAAGTCCCCTTGAATCATGAGGGTCCCTAGGGGCCAACTAGCCCACCAGGAACCTCCAGTATGCGCCAGGGGCTGAGTTGCAGAGACGTGTAGAGAGGCCACACCCCTTTTATACCTCTCTGCAACGCAGCTCTGTGGCGCTTTCTGGATGTACCTGTTGGGCTCGTTGGCCCCAGGGACCCTCAGGATTGAAGGGATTTAATTCCCCATCTTAAAACGCGCCACGGCGCCTGTTTGCACACATGTCACCTCAGGCCCCGCCCTCCCTCACCACTGTGCAAACGCACCCGTGGCGCGTTTTAAGTCGGGGATTAACTCCCTTGAATACTGAGGGTCCCTGGGGTGCAACTAGCCCACCAGCTACCTCCATTAAGCGCCACAGAGCTGCGTTGCAGAGAGGTGTAAAAGGGCGTGGCCTCTGTACACCTCTCTGCAAGGCAGCCCCTGGTGCATACTGGAGGTTCCTGGTGGGCTAGTTGGCCCCAGGGACCCCCAGTATTCAAGGGGAATTACTTCCCTTCTTAAAACGCGCCAGGGGGCGCGTTTGCAGAGTACTGCAGGGAGGGGGCGGGGCCTCAGGCACAATGCCGTTTTTTTTTTTTATGGGAGGGGGCCCCCTTCCCTCGGCCACTTTGGCCCCGGGGACCCCATCCCCGGGGCCTGAGCATTTTTTGTTGTTTTATTTAAAAAAAAAAAAAAACGGGAAGGGGGCCGCGTGGCCCCCTTCCCTGGGCCTCTATTGGCCCCGGGGACCCCATCCCCCGGGGCATGCCCTCTTTTTAAATAAAAAATATGGAGGGGGCTGCGTGGCCCCCCTCCTCAGGCCATTTAAGGCCCCGGGGACCCCATCCCCGGGGCCGGCCTTGCCCTTATTTTTTTTATTTTATTTTATTTTTTTATTTGGGGAGGGGGCTGCGTGGCCCCCTCCTGGGCCACTTATGGCCCCGGGGACCCCATCCCCCGGGGCCTGGCCTCTGGTTGGGGACTGTGGGGGTCCCCAATCCCCCCACAGTCCCAGCCGGCTCCCCGCCTCCTGCGCGAGCCGGCATTGCTTTCCACATGGGGAACAGCTAACATGCTGCTCCCCGTGTGGAAAAGAAATTGGTTTGCATTTTGAAAGAGAGAGCAGGTTTCCTGCTCTCTCTTTCAAAATGCAAACCAAGTTTGCTATGACAGGACGGGAGCCGCGAGGCTCCCGTCCTGTCATAGCAAACAGCAGTGTCCCGGGGGTAGGCACCCCGGGACACTGCAGGAGCTGGCCCTGGGGGTGGTGGTCCCCAGGGCCATCAAGGGCTCCAGGAGGGGGCCGCGCGGCCCCCTCCCTACATTTTGAAAGCCCCGGGGAGGTGGTGGTCCCCGGGGCTTGGGGGTCCAAAACGGACCCCCATTTTCAATTTTCTTAGTGCCCCGGGGAGGTGGTGGTCCCCGGGCGTGTGGGGGCTGGAGACCCCCACACAGGTTTAAAAAAAAAAAGCTCCGGGGAGGTGGCGGTCCCCGGGGCTGCGGGAGGGCTCAGAGCCCTCCCGCACCATTTATGATAAAGCCCCGGGGGGTGGTGGTCCCCGGGGCTTGGGGGGCCCTTAGAGGCCCCCCATACATAAAATAAACCCCCCCCCCAGTATGCCCCCGGGACTTGGCCCACCCGGGGGCAAATTTACATCGAAGCGCGGGAGACCGCGCTTCGATTTTTTTTTTTTTTTTTCGGCAGGATTCGCGCTCCCTGAGCGCATCCTGCCGATTTAAAAAAAATGCTTTTTTTTGCCCAGGGGGTCCTTGTGGGACCCCCTGAGCAGACCTAGGGGGTCAGGGTGTTTCTACCCTGCCCCCTTTGTGCGTTTTGCACACTTTTTTTACTGCTTTCTTGTTCCTCGGTTCTACCGAGGAACAAGATGGCTGCCAACACTTCCTGGTTTGGAGTGTTGACAGCCAATTAGCAGACAGCTCGTGATCAGGAGGGTGCGCGGATCCTCCGTGCCCATAGATATATATGTACTTTTACTTTTGATTTTCTCAGCAACTACTGAACGGATTTACACCATTTAACAAAAGGGTTCTTTCTGAACCAAGAACTACCTCTTTGCCAAATTTGGTGTAATTCCGTTCAGCAGTTCGGGCTGTAGCCGTGTCTAAAGTTTCCTATGGAAAAATGAATGGGAAAACGCGTTTTGGGACCCCCTTTTTCTCGGCCACCGCTTAACGAATCACCCCGAGACTTTCAGGGTAGGAGCGGACCGGAGCGCCCCACAAAGTTTGAAAATTTCGCGAAGATACGTCAACCGGCAAGAGAGTTATTTCAAATAGAATGTCGCGGATTTCCTATGGAAAATAGGTCCTAACTATAACTATCTACTGGCGACCGCCAGTAGATTATATATATATATATATATATATATATATATAGCAATGATCACAGTCAGGAAAAAACTGAATACGTTTAGTTAGGCAATTTTAAGACCAGTGCTATGAGAACAACGGGAATGATGGAGCTTTATAAGTGCTGTCACTCCTAGTAACGAGTATCAATATCTACAAACAGCAATATGCAAAAACGTCCCAGATAGCATTGAGCAACAAAGCGCCCTAAACAGTAATATGCCTCAATATCTCCAAACAGTAATATGACGCGTGACCCAGAAAGTAATGCATATCAATGGCCACAAATATCTAACTGTACTAGTGCCCTTTGATCGCAGTATGCTTCAATGGACCATGGCTTAATATACATCAGTGACCCCAGATATTACATGCCTAAGAGGCCACATGGAGTACATGCAACAGTGACCCCAGTCAGTAAGAGTGTATCAATGGCTGGTATCAATGGTTTCAGACGGTAACAAACATCAATGGCCATACATTATACTTTCCTGAATGATCAAACATTTGCATCAATGGCTCCAGATAGTAATGTAATCTAAGGCTACAGACAGTACTTTCCACCACAGAGAAAGTAAATAAAGTCAATGGCCCCAGTAGTACTTGCATCAATGGTCCCTATGAGGAGCAGGCAGGAGTGTTGTAGGCTCCTGCATCATTTCACAATGCTGAGAGTGAAGTGTTACAAATTAGGTCTCTATCTGGCAGAGGTCTGTACCCTGTCCAAGAAGGGATCACAATCCTAGTCAGGGCAAGTCAGATACACACCCTAAATTAGCCTGTGCTCATCCTCTTACAGCTTGGTACAGAGTAGTCAAGCGTAACTTAAGAGGCAATGTGTAAAGTATTTGTGCAACACTTAATACAGCAAAACAGAGAAAACACCACTCAAAAAATAACCCACACCAGGTGAGACAAATAGAGCTTAATCTAATGAACCAAACAAGACCAAAACGACAAACATCCAATAAGTAGAACTTGAAATATGAATTTTTAAAGAGTATACTGCAATATAGTGTATAAAAGCATAAAGCGCCAAGCAGTGACATCTGGTCATGCTTGACCGGGGTAAATCAATAAGTTGAGGCTGACCGCGATGGAACACGGGTCAGATACAGGAGCCACTCATGCTCTGCTGAAAGCAGTACCTTTCCGGAGGATGTGTCGACGGCGAGAGCAGAATGCGTCGGTTCTGAGTCACGCAGTTGAGTAGATGCATCCTCGGGCCTTCCAGACGGGTCCTGTGTCGTCGAACCCATTTGTGCTGAAGGCGGTGCGTCGTCGTTGAGCCTCGTAGTCGGGCCCTGTGTCGTCGTCAAACCCCATACGATGAAGGCGCTACATCGTCGTTGAGCCTTGCAGTGGAGTCTCACATCATCGTTGAACCCCTTATAAGGAAGGCGCTGCGTCGTCGAGCCTCACAGTTGGGATCTGCGTTATGGTCGAGCCACGCAGGGATATTTTTGCAGCGATGCTGTATCATCATTGAAGGAGATGCATCGGTTCCGATCGGCACACAGTCGACAATGCGTGGGTTTTTTAAGAGAAACAACTGCAGAACTCACTTTCAAGGCCCAGGACTGGATTGGCACCTCTTGGTATGGCAGGACTCATAGTTAGCAGAGTCCAGCAGCTGAAGGAAGTCTTTGATGGCCCTGGGACTTCAAAACAGGATGCAAGCCAGCAAGCCCTTTGATACACTTAGCTTCTTCGAGGATGTAGAGATGCAGGACCAGTCCTTCTCACTCCCAGACAAGAGGAAGCAGGCATACAAAGCAAAGCAATTCAGCAGAGTGGCAGTCCCTCTTGGCAGCACAGCAGTCCTTCTTCCTGGCAGAAGGTCCTCAGATCCAGAAGTGTACGGAAGTCATGGTGTTAGAGGTCCAGTACTTATACTCATTTGGACTGTGAAGTGGGGGATACTTCAAAGAGAGTCCTTTGAAGTGCACAAAGTCCATTTCTTCCCTGCCCTGGCTCCAGACTAACTACAGGGGGGTATGCAGCTCTTATTTGGGGACAGGCACAGCCCTATTCAGATGCACGTTTCAGCTCCTCCCTCCCATCCTGCCTAGGATGACCCATTAGGATGTTAGTGGTCCATCAGGATGTGAGTGGCCCATCAGCCACTCCTCAGCTCTCTTTGTGGGTGACTAGAGGGAATGCACAAGTCCCAGCTGTCACCCACCTCAGACATGTATACAGAGACAGGCAGAGGCACAGAATGGTCTAAGGAAGAAAATGCCAACTTCCTAAAAGTGGAATTTTCAGGCTTGCAACTTAAAATCCAACTTCACCATAATTTGGGATTTTAAATTATGAGTCCAGAGACACCAAACTTCAAATGTCTATCTGTTCCCAATTGGAAATGATGCTTATAAAATGTAACAAGGTAATCCAAATGTTAACCTATGGGAGAGATCGGCCTTGCAGTAGCAAAAAACAAATTTGAGAATATTTCACTACCAGGGCACATAAAACTGTAAAGTACATGTCCTACTTTTTAAATACACTGCACCCTGCCCTTAGGTCTGTCTAGGGCATACCATAGGGGTGACTTACATGTAATAAAAAGGAAGGTTTGGGCCTGGCAAGTAGGTTAACCTGCTAGATCGATATGGCAGTTTAAAACTGCATACACAGGCTGTGCAGTGGCAGGCATGAGACATGTTTAAAGGGCTACGGAAGTGGGTGGCACAATCAGTGCAGCAGGGCCACCAGTAATATTTAATTTACAGGCCCTGGGCACATATAGTGCACTTTAGTAGGGACTTATAAGTAAAGTAAATATGCCAATTGGGGATAAGCCAATGTTGCCAAGTTTAGAGTACAGAGCACATGCACTTTAGTGCTGGTTACCGGTGTTAAAGTGCCCAGAATCCTAAAGCTAGCAAAAATGAAGTCAGCAAAACATGAGGTTAGAAGGCAAAAAGTCAGGGGAAGCCACGCCAAGGATGTAAGGTCTCACACACAGCAAGCCCAAAACCTCTGCAGACGCAGCAGTGCCACAGTAATGTGTCTTTATTTGTATAAGTTAGTTAAAACCATTACAAAAAAGATAAAAACTTTTAAAAACAGCACATTTTCTCATACAGGTCTGTATAAACAGTTTTACCCCGACATAAAAAAACAACGTTAGCAGTAAACCACTTAACAAATGCATAATCAATTTAACATGACCCTGTTAGTTATTTAAGTCTTGTGAATCAAAGTGGCAGAGTGCTTTAACAAAGTGTCAAATTCTATCAATTTTATGAGTTAGATAGGGTTCATTTATGCTCTCATCCGTGTTGGTTTACACACTTGTTATTATAAAATAAGAGCCAGAACTCACAAAGTCCAATAAGATTCATATGTCTTGTGCTTAATTATTCTATTCCTATGTCTGTGACTCAATAGTGTGATTCCTGTGCACTGGCGCCTGTGCTGCTCACTGGAGTGGCCTGTCACTTTAGTCTGTCTTAGTTTCACTGGCGTAGCTAGGCCTTAGGCCGCCCATGGCGGCCACTGCATCTGCCACCCGCGGCCTAATCGAAGAGCTGGGGAGACGGAGATGCTGGCGCTTCATGCGGCCGCGACGGCCGCACGTAAGAACTGGGGTTCGGGGGGGGGGGCTTAATGCCGATTCTTACAGCCTCAAGTAAGTGAGGGGAAAGGGGGGCTGGCCGCCGCCCCAAAACCCATGCCGCCTGGGGTGGTCCGCCCCCACCTAGCTACGCCTATAAATTACTTGTGCTTTATTTTTCAGCCTGTGGCAGTCTTCTTAATGTTATAGTTTGTTTTGTGGATAATTTGAATGATTTTATTACTCAAAGATCGATTAAAAGACCATTAGCAATGAAAACAGCAAGCTATTTGGTTTATGTGTATTCTAATAAGAGAAATTCCGAAGAGTTGTCACACTAATGGAACACAGTAAATAAATACATCTACCAGTTATAGGCATTTAAACGAATGCTAGTCTCTGCAGGCCATAGTTCTATTTAACTTTGAAATGATGAGTTGTATGGTTATGATTACCTCTCAAACCCTAAATGCAATTTTGGTCTAGTCGTATAAAGTGCTGGTGCATTCTATAGTTAATGATTGTGTGATGGAAACTATCTACTAACTCTCTGTTCCCGGTTGACTGCTCACAGCTCCCAGCTCTCGCCCCTAGAGGTCACTTCGGACGACGCTTCACGTTTTACGCGCATTACGCGGCCCACGCCTAACGCCGACATCGCTGAGCTCAACGCCGAGTCTCCATCATCCCGATACTCAGTGGGGGACGCAAGCCGGGTGAAGGCCGCCGCCGCCGCCCCTGCTGCGGCGGAGCTTAGAAGAGGATTGCGAATCCTGGAACGCGTTTGAAAGCTGATAAAGGCGCATAATCCAGGGAAAGACGCTAGCGCCTGCAGAGAAGGGGTGGCTCCGAAGAGCTGTGATGGTGGCAGTATTTGGTTAAGCAGTATTTGGTTAAACAGTGGCTGTGGGAGGGGCTGAAAGAGCAGAGAGAGCGGAGGGAGCTGTGTCAACCGTGGAATGGAGGTAAGTAAGGCGCAGCTGGTTTTACTCTAAATGGCTGAAGGAATGTTTCTGCAATAATTAGGATATTAATACTAGCAAAAAAGTGACTATTGGCGGATACCAGATATTGGGCTGGCAAAAAGGGGTTTGGGAAACCCTGTGGAGGACTGTGCTAGGGAAAAAGCAAAGCAATTTATTTCAAGTTGGGGCCTGAGGGTGAGTGAAGTAGGAAGAAAAACAAGGATGGCACCCGCCAAAGCAAAAGCCCGTAAAGGCCCCAAAAATGCAAAAAAGAATGAGACTAATGCATTAGGGGCAGATGAAGTGGGCGAAGATCGCATTTTTAAAGGAGCCCAAAGCGACACCGGCGGAAGGAAATATCTAGCATCAAGTAATGGCCCATTCCCTGACACTAACACCGCAGTCATCGAAATTAAAGGCAACAAAAGGTGGCTCATCAGTGTCAAACTCGATTAAAGATTTTTTGGGGAGACATTTTAAAGGGAAGGATATGACGGACAAGGAATCGAGTGCCGGGGCACATCCAACTATAGATTTGGACTTAGATCCCCCGAATCAAACTATTTTTAATATCTCAGGGATATCT
This sequence comes from Calotriton arnoldi, assembly GCA_963921515.1. Classification (NCBI taxonomy): domain Eukaryota; kingdom Metazoa; phylum Chordata; class Amphibia; order Caudata; family Salamandridae; genus Calotriton; species Calotriton arnoldi. The sequence goes on from CAWUFW010019005.1 coordinate 145,533, forward strand.
TTGGATCCACGGCTGTCCTCCTCGCCAAGACTTTTCCAGCTGTCAATGGAGTACGAAAATGAGGAAGAAGGCGTAGAGGAACTCCCAAGTTTCAAGGAGCAGAGTATAAAGGACAGTAATGGAGCTAATGATCAAGCCAATGAGATTGATGGTGTAGAGAGTTCCTTTGGTGTAGGGAATGAATTGTTGCGTTCTCCATTGCAGGGTCTAGAGGTCACAGGAACCTCGAGTGCTTCCATGCTTGAGGTTATATGGAGCCTCCAAAAAACCTTGCAAGGCCTGTTAGAGGTATCAGTACTGAATAATAAACTCTTAAAAACACAAGGGGAACAGGTTAAAGCAATGCTAGGAGAGCTGACACAAATAAAAGGGTTAATGCCTGCTATAGTCCGGCCGGTTGAAGAAGATCAGGACAGGGCATGTAGTAGGGAGGAAGTAGCGTCAAGTGCTGCCCCATTACAGAAAGAGGAACCAAGTGTATACATATCTCGACAGCCTATGATTGTAAGAAGACGGGGTGAAAGGAGGAATTACAAGATGTGCTACCCGTGGCCTAGGCGGGAGGAGATTGCCCCTAGAAATAGACAAATTGCAAGGAGGGTGAGAAGAGGGAAGGGAGTTGAGAACGAACATAGGAGTTTAAGAAGGAAAGAAACCCTAAGGCATAAGGAGAATAAGAAAAAGCCCCAGGAAAAAGAAATAGATACAAGTCCCCTAGTAGGACAGGAAAGATATGGGAATCAGCTAGGTAGATTAAAGAATAGTAAAATCAATCTTAAGAAAACTCAGGGAGAGAAGGAGGGGAAAGCTATGGAAAGGAGGATGGGGAAGAAGCCACAATTGGGTCTTAGAAGTCCTAGGTGCAGTAATGCCCTTAGGAAGAACGATAAAGTGGGTGAACTAACAGGGAGAAGGGAAGCTGTACCGTTGGGGGTCTTCCCGGCTTAAGGCCAGAATGTACCCCGGATTTATGGGTTTTCCTAGAACCATCCGGTCAGGGCAAAGGTGGGAAAAAAGCCAGGAAATTAAACCCACTAAATCGATCACAACTCCTATTTTCTCTGTCAAAATGCGCAAGCCTCTGTAATATTGGCACAGAGGACCTCAGAGAGGTAGGGTTTGTTACAAGCAGCAAAGGGGGCGAAGTAACAAAGGTCCTCTTTTACTCAGCTTTAGTAAAGGCTGCAGTGGAAAAAGCTAAAAACGAGCTTCAGAAGGAGGGCATTAGATTGGTAAGAAGGGAAGAAATGCGGAAAGAGAAGCAGGGGCACCATTTCCTTACGAACCATGCAGGACTAGGGGTACGGCAGATAAGATTAATCAACTCAAGTTGGAATAAGAAGGAGGATCTTGAAATAACTATAACTGATAAAGAAACAGCAAGACACGAAAGAGATATGCTTGCTGGAAATAGGTTTAATGTCCTAGCATCCCCAGAGTTTGAGGAGTATGAGGAGGATGGGTATCTGAGTGAGATCGACTAGGAGCAAGGGTCGTCGCACAGCCTGGCAATACTATCATGGAATATAAATGGATATAAGAAAATATCGAATCAAGATAGCTTTGATAAGTTTATCAGGAGCAACGATATTGTGTGCCTGCAGGAGACTTGGCTGTGTGACGATACCCTAGCTACCCTAGTTACCGAAGGATTTGCCCAACATTCTAAAGCAGCAAGGAAAAATCCCTTGGGCAGACCATCGGGAGGGCAATTAACATTGATTTCTACACAGATTGCAAGGAAGGTTGAAAATGTGAAGTTACACTGTAAATGGGCATTAGGTTGCAGGGTGCTGTTACAGAAGTCTGAACCTTGTTATGAAGGACTATGTATCATAAATGTATATATACAGGAGGGAAAGGAGTGTGAATATAAGGAGAATCTGGGAAAGCTAAAAGAGGATATAGTGTTTGTGAGCGAAAACTATCAGAAGGATGTATTATTGGTGTTAGGTGATTTCAACCATAGATTGGATCCACGCAGGGTAGATAGTTGGTACAAGGAAATATTAACATCCTATAATATTGAAGCGGCCAACTTCCCTAGAGGAGAGATTTCGCCTCAAGATGCGGTTTTTACACAGTTGATGGGCTCATTAGGTATGGTATGTGTAAATGGGAGAATGCAGTCGGATTAGCCAGCAAGGCGCACCTTCATGAAGGGCCAGCAATCCGGCCCGATAGATTATGTGTTTACTCACGCCTGGAGTTTTGGGTTAATCAAACACTTTGAGGTAGTAAAAATGGAAGGCAGTGATCACTACCCATTGAGGACAGAAATATATTCAACAAGGGGCAAATATAGAGAGAGGGTACTACAGGTACATGTGGACTATCCTAAACGGCTTACAACCCGTATAACGGAGGAACATATTGAGAAGTTAAAGTTAATCCAGCAGACTATTCCCCTAGAAGAAATCTCAACTAAAAATGGAAGTGCCTGGTTCGAAAACACAATAAGTAAGTTGGTGGAAAGCCTAAGGATAAAATTTAAAGGAAGTAATCCGGGGGCTGGAAGTAATAGAGTCTTCAAAAATGTGTGTCCTTGGTTTGACGAGGAATGTCGTACAGCCAAGGCACAGATCAGGCAAAAGGAGAGAAGATTGAGGGTAAGGTACAATGTGGAATTATTACCGACCCTCCAGTCACTAAGGATAAAATATAAATCATTAATTAGCAATAAAAAAAGAATTTAGAAAGATAACTGCTGGACAAATATGTTGGTGGTAATTGAAACCAAAGATGTGAAAGGGTTTTGGAAGTTGGTCCAAGAAAGTGCCGGTAGGAACATTGGATCCCTAGACTGTATGGTCCTCGAAGATGACTGGGTGGGTTACCTGGGAGAAATATATGGGAAATGGCCAACACAAGAGGATGCAAGTACAATAGCATGGATATGAGTGAGGGATGACATAAAAGAATATTTTACTTCTAGCTATATTATGAAAATAATAGCAAGTCTGAACCTTACTCGTGCCGCAGGACCAGATAATCTGCCGGCAGTGATAATAAAAACAAGACCTGAGTGGTGGGCAGAGTTTTTCGCAAAGATGTTCCAGGGGATTTTAGAGTCAGGGACTGTACCAGAAAGTTGGAGGGGAGCTATTATAAGACCAATCCATAAGAAGGGGGATTTAAAAACACCAAAGAATTATAGGATAATAAATCTCCTGGATATAGGAGAAAAGGTCTTTGCGAAAATTATTTTGGGACTGCTCAAGGACTGGGCTGAAGAAAATCAGATCATACCCCCGGAACAGAGGGGATTTAAAGCGGGACATTCCATGGTCGACCATTGCTTCGCTCTCTGGTCCATAGCGTGGAAGTCGATTGAACAGAGGGGAAGTTTGTTCTGCTGTTTTGTGGACTTCCGCGCAGCTTTCGATCTGGTGGACCGGGAGCTGCTCTGGGATACTTTAACTAGATATGGTATCCCAAAGGATTTGCTAAGACTGATACAAATTCTTCATATAAACAACTGGGCCCAGATAATTTTAGATATAGAGGGAAGCTTATCTGAAAAAATTGAGATTGGTAATGGGTTGCGGCAGGGATGCGTATTGGCCCCCCGTTGTTCTCCCTGTTCTTAGCAGACTTGCCGTTAACCCTAGGAAACGTAACTGGGGCAAGCCCGAAACAAGATGGAAAGCTCATTGCATGCCTGTTATATGCGGATGACCTAGTGAATATGGATCAAACCGAAATTGGCCTGCAAAGGAAGTTAAATAGGTTTAATGATTATTGTCGCTTGAAAAAACTGGTTGTCAATATGGACAAGACAAAGATCTTGGGGTTTGGTCGAAAGAAGATTGGTTTCAAATGGTATTTGGGGGCTGAGAAGCTAGAAAAGGTCATAGAATATAGGTATCTGGGAATGTGGTTTGAAAGCAGATTGAAATGGCATACCCACCTAGATGCACTAAAGCTGAGAACATCAGCATCAGTCAGTGGATTGAAAAAATTTAACAGCTTATGGCGTGATGTCTGATAGTCCTGTTTTAAAAACTTACTCAGCTATGGTACCCCTGCAGTTTCTGTATGGTGCAGAATTACTATACCTGAGTGGCAAAGATGGTTGGGATGTCGAGGAAGGCAAAACCTTAAAAAACCTATTCTCACTCCCTATGTCGGCAATGGTCCAGGCTGTAAGACTTGAATTGGGAATAACCTGATGGGGCATTTTAGCTGGTATGGCCCTACTTCGTTTCTGGCAGCGTCTAGGAACAGGAGATAATTCTAAAATATCACAATGGTGTAAAAATGAGATTCAGAATAGTGAATTAAAGTGGGCAAAAGAGATTAGAGCGACTATGATAAACTTATGTTGTCTGATGAAGGTCAAACTGTGCCCCATTACCTACCTGATTACAATTGACAAGAGGGAACTTAGGATGCAAGGGAAAGAAATTTCGCGGGCACGGGACCAAGACTACCTTTCGGATAAAATCTCAGTACATTTTATGGCTACCGCATGGAAAAATGAACAATGCTTCCCTTATGTCGATAGGTTACCCGACTGTCAATTACGAAGAGAGCTATTAAGGTTAAGAATTGGGGTGAACCCCTGCTATGTAAACAATGGGGTGAAAGGCTCTATGATTGATAATGAGGGAAAATGCACTTGCACTTTGGGCACCCCATGCGACATGTTACATATATTAATGGATTGTCAGAAGCCTTTAGATATTCGAATACAGTTTTTAAGACCGATTTTTAAGAAATATGGGATCAGAAATAGGGTCCAGGCAGTAATTTTAGTAACAGAAATGAGCCATTTAGATATAGCCGTTGCTATTGGGAAATTTATGCTAAGAGTTAAAGCACTTTTTAATTGGTATTAGAACAATAATACAATCCGGTGTAGCTGATGGATGTTTTATAAGATGTGTGTTTTTAGATGTGTTTTTATGTTATTAAAAATGTGTGTTTTTAAGATGTATTTTAAAAGTATATGTAAACGTTTGAGGACCTATGGTCCAAATAAACATGAAATAAACTTGAACTATAGTTAATGATTTAAAAAAAAAACATTTTAAGTATTTTTGGCCAATATGACTTACAAACATAGTTAAAAGTGCATTGAATTGAAAGTAGCACAAGTTTTGGGATCTTAAACTTGATAATGGTTACAGTGCTCATTTAAAACTGAATCAGAAAGCCTAGGGAGGGCCTGCCATTAAATTAACAGGAAATACAACCAGCAAATTTACTCTTGGGCATGTCCAATGCTATTGACGTGCTTGAAGCTTTTCCTAAAGAAACGGACGCAAAGAGCGATGCTGTTTAGTTCCCGTTTCTTTGTGCAGTAGTCCGTTTTAATTTTCTGGACTTTGTGCCGCAGTTGAGGGGGTCCAAGACAAGGATGCATAGTGTCTGAGTCTTTTTACAAATTTCCTGCAACGTGCGAGAATAGTAACGTCAGATTGTGAGAGACATACTGCCGATGCCTTTGTACAAGTACAGGCCCCCTGCCTCAAAAATATTGGCCCGAGTAAAGCTCTCCTTTCTTCGATCATGTCGGGGCAGCAGCACAGAAGGTGCAACCATAATTCTCATATATAGTTGCATAACCTACAGGTGCCTCCATTATCCTGGTTGGCCCATGCCGGATTGAAGTCTGATATTGGTAGGCCAAGAAGACTCATTTACAAGATGTCTCTCCATGTTCTGCGATTGATGGCAACTCATGGGTAAGGCTGAGTTCTTGCAACCAAGTACGAAGAGTTTAAGGGGCGCAAGGTCTCCGAGGAATTTAGAGAGGCTTGGTCTTGCTGAAATGAGGCCAGTCGTAGCTGTCTATTGATAGTCTTTTTCCATGTCATGTGGGAAATGGACTCCAGTGCAAGTGCTGCTGAGATTATTGCAGAGGTTGCTACTGCTCTCTGTAGTTCACTGTTCCATGGGGATCCCGGTTTTTCAAAGATAGATCCGAGGCAGGCCTTGAGAGAATTCTCTGGTGCTTTCATAATACAAATGTGAAATTTCAAAAAATCCGCCTCTGTACTTAGAGATTGTTTTACCAAACCGAGATCCAATCTAAGGGGCCGATTCCGATCTGGGTCAGAAAGCTCTCCGACCGATCCAGATCCGGATTGTTTTCCGACCGAGCCGGACCCATGCAGTCCGACCGAACGAGTACGATGCGGCCGTATGCTGCCGGACTCGGTTCGGTCGGACTCCCATTGAAGTCAATTGGAGCCGGTCGTACGACATGTACATGGGCTCCCATTGACTCAATGGGTACGTTGCGCACAAGGGGGCCCCCTGTAGTGGGTACGCGTTGGTGCCATCCGCACCGTACACGCATGTAAAGGGGGGACCCATGGGTCCCCCCTGTGTCCGACTCGTACAGCTACGGGTGAAGGGGGGTCCGGCACGGACTCCCGAAGTCCGCGTCCGGGAGCTTTTTTGTGTCGGAGGCTCCGACTCGATCCTGCTGTCCGGATCGTGCATCGTACTGGCTCGGTCGGGAATCGACTCCATTGCGCGCCACGAATCAAGTGCGAACGAGTCGGACAAAGCGGTTCGGACCCGGAAACGAGTCGGTCGGCGATTTCGCGTTCACTCGCATCGTACTTGCTCGCTCGGACGACTGTACGAATCGGTCGGAAACAAAGCCTCCGACTCGGATCCGGTAAAGCCGAATCCGATTCGGAGCCCTACCGACCGAGATCGGAATCGACCCCTAAGTCTTGATCTACAGAGATATTTCGGGAGCTGGAAAATTTTCTTATATCCGACACACTGAGCGTGTTCCAGGCATTCCAAGCAGGCTCCAGGAAAGGCTTGGTGTCCGTATTGTAAAGCTGGAAGAAGGGAGGCTTGAGTAACTTTGATTATTCCCTCGGCAGAAGGGCTATTTAATTTTTTGTTGAGACTGACTAGTCCATAAATGATTGCTGTTGATTTCTTTTTAGTGAGCTTTTATGGGCGGAAGGTTGAGTGGATTCAGTAAGCCACACCCCCAGATAGTTATATTTGGGTGCCGAAGTGATGGTCTTAGGTCCCATGGTACATGAAAGCGAATTCTTGTTCTTATAGAGGCAAAATACTACTATTTTGGTATTTTCTGGATTAATGGTGAGAAAGTTTGTCTTATTGTATACATGAATACTGGTCAGTGCTCGCTGGAGACCCACTGTTGTATGGTCCATAATAACAATATTGTCCACATACTGATGGATGTGAAGACATCTGTGGGCCAGACGAGGGAGAGCAAGGCTACTATTTGCTAAAACCTTCCCCAAATCTGCTGTGTATAAGTTAAAAAGTAGGGGTGAGAGTGTTTGGGCCAATTTTCACACGAACCCACGTTGCCGAATACAGAGAGATTATGGCCCTTAGGCGGTTAGGTGGAATGCCCCAGTGTGCTAGCTTCCTCCACAGAGTCGGTCTGTCAACTTTGTTGAACGCCGCAGTAAAATCTATGAAACAGCAGAAGTGTGGGAATTGTTTATGTTGAGTGGCTTGCTGGATAAGGGCAGCTAATGCGATGATGTTAGTGGTGGCTGATCCTCCACGAAAGCCTGTTTGAAAAAAAGGGAGCAGCCCGTTTTCTGTTGGCCAAGTTTCCAGCTTTTTTAATAAAATTTGCGCATATGCTTTTGCTTCTAAGTCTAGCAAAGCTATTAAGCAATAGTTGGATGACTTTGATGGGTCGCCTTTCTTGAATATCGGGCATAAAGTGGAACCTCTCTGAGCTTCTGGAATTTGGCCCAAGCGAAAGGCAGAGTTGAAAAGCGGGGTTAAAAGAGATGCCCAGTCCTCTGGTGCACATTTAAAGATAATAAACAAACACAATGGATGGAGGGTCCTAGGGAAAAGTTTTAGAGACCTGCAAAGGATTACATCCCCAAACTATCAATCAAATACAACAAAAATCCTTGGGTCTAAGTTATCTGAACAAACCAGACAAACGTACACCAAGGCACTACCAAAAGACCTAACTGGGGGAAAGATCCCTTTAGGACGAAATCCCTCACCCACCTATGGTGGCATGCTTCATCATTTGGGACTCTCCTCCCAGAGGAAAAACCTAGTTCCTCTGAGGGCTACAACCCCCTCTCTGAGAGGGAGGAGCTCAGGGATGTTTTTCAACTACTCTAGCTGGATCTGCTAGATCCTCCAAGTGAGACTACTAGTGTGAGTGAGAACGCAGCGCAAAAGAAGAATTAAAGTGAGTGAAGTGATGATAAAACTGGCTAGAGAGAACCAAACATGAGCTTTATTCAGGAGTTCTCGCTGTCAGGATTAAAAAACAGTGCACCTGCGGTATGGATTTAAACCGCACGTGTAAAGTGATAGATTATGGTCAACATGTTTCAGCCTTGTGGCCCCTAACTCGTACCAGGCTTTCTTCAGGACCTCTAAGATGCTGCTGCTAAGTGAAATGTGTAAAAAAAACGGGAATATTAAAAACTTTTTGTTGAACACCCGGAACCAGAAATACTTGCGGTTCGTGTTCTGCGGAAGGTACCAGTACCTGGTGAAAATAAATAAAAAACAATATAGGCCCTGAACAAACAGACAAAACAACACAAAAACATCAGATAACAGGGCAGTGAGAAAGGATCAAAGTGCCTCCTCCTGCATATTGCACCACCAAAGTGTCTGCACAAAAACAATGTCATGCTTACCCGTAATGACTGGGTACGTTGCAAACCTCAACCTGGCAACAGCTCAGAGGGGAGGCACCGCTCTATGGAGGAACAGTATGTACAGTGTGCTAATGTCAGCTAAGATCACACAGAATTTCAATCACACTGACACGGTTAAAGCATATAATTACCAGATCTAGTCGTAAGAACACCAGACTCAATAAAAAACAAACTGTATACAATGATACCACATGCTTGCAGAGGTTCTATGTTGTTAGACTTAGAGGGTGAGGCGGACGAAGTGGAGAGGGCTGTCACTGCAGCACTTAGGCCCCCTCCACACTTCCGTGCTCAGGAAGGGACGTGCTGATCCTCCGCACATCGAAATTAGATAATAGCCCCTTAGGAGGCTCGCGAGCCCGAGGAGATGAGTGACAGATACCACCCCTCTGTCTGCCGCCATGAATGGGGCTAGAAGCCTAATGCCCAACACGCTGGATGGCCAGATCACCATGGAGAAAACTCCCAGCTACTTTGTCACCAATGAGGCGCCGCGGCGCATCCACGCAATGGCCAAGGATGTCAAGCTGATCGTGGTGGTGCGAAACCCTATTACCAGGGCCATATCCGACTACACTCAGACCCTCTCCAAGAAGCCAGAGATACCCACCTTCGAGGTGCTGGCTTTTAAGAACCGGACACTGGGCCTGATCGACGCCTCGTGGAGCGCCCTACGAATCGGCATCTATGCCCTGCACCTGGAGAGCTGGCTGCGGTATTTTCCGCTATCACAGATCCTGTTTGTAAGTGGCGAACGTCTTATCGACGACCCCGCTGGCGAGCTGGACAAGGTGCAGGACTTCCTGGGCCTGAAGCACAAGTTACTAACTTGTGTAACGATATATCTGTAAGAGACAGTAGTTAGTGACAGATTCCTTACCTTAGAATATCCCCAGGCGTCAGGCTGGATCCGGAAAGTTTTTTGCGTAGCAGTACCCTTGCGTGTCGGTAGGCGGCGTCGTGCGGCTCCGCGTCCGTCGTCGGCGTCGTGATCGCCGGGATGACGTCGCGGGCAGTACTTAGACGCCGCCCCTGCGCGCTGACGTCAGTTCTGTACACGACTTTCCGCGCCAGGAACGCAGAGCCATGCAAGAAGCTGACATAGGTGTCTGAAAAATACTAGGGACCTGAAAGGGATGTCCTTAACCCTAGAAATCAGTTCGCAGAACGGGGAGGATGGGTGGGCGGTAGGAATCTGTCACTAACTACTGTCTCTTACAGATATATCGTTACACAAGTTAGTAACTTGTGCATCTGAAAGAGACACGTTAGTGACAGATTCCTTACCTTAGAATAGATACCCCAGCAATACCAACCCCGGTGGTGGGTCTGCGAACAAAGATCAGACAAGGAAGTCCTGGAGGACAGAACGGCCAAAGAAGCCGTCCCTCCGGACCTGACTGTCAAGGCAGTAATGCTTTGTAAACGTGTGCAGCGAGACCCACGTAGCTGCCTGACAGATAACCGGCAGCGGAACACCGCGGCCCAAGGCCGTGGTAGCAGCCGTTGCCCTGGTGGAATGGGCACGCAGCCCAACAGGAGGCTCCTTTTAGCCAAAGAATAGCAGGTCTTGATGCACAAGGTAACCCAGCGGGAGATGGTCCTCTTGTGCACCGCCCGACCTTTTTGGCGCCCACGTAGCCAACAAAGAGCTGGTCATCCACCCGGAAGTGTTTTGTGCGGTCAATATAGAAAGAGAGCACACGTTTTGGGTCCAGACGGTGGAGCCTCTCTTCCTCTCTGGAAGGATGCGGAGGCGGAAAGAAGGTGGGCAAAGTGATGGTCTGCCCAATGTGGAAAGCAGTAACCACCTTTGGCAAGAAGGACGGACGCGTCCGAAGAACAACCTTGTCTGGATGAACAGACAGAAAGGGAGGTTTGCAAGATAGAGACAGGAGGGAAGAGGTGAGTAATGCCTTTTAAGAACCTGTTAACAACAGGGGACTTGAAAAGGGAGGGCTGATCAGGGAGCCTGAGGAAGGCCGAGATAGCACAAAGATAACCCTTGATGGTACCCAGGGCAGAACCCTGTTGGGCCAGAGAGAGAAGGAACAGAAGGACCTCAGAAAGAGGGGCAGAAAGGGGATTCACAGCCTTTGCTGTGCACCATGCCACAAATTTGTTCCACCTGCAGGCGTATACCACCTTAGTGGAGGGACGCCTGGCTGCCAGAATCACATCACAAACTTCGGGAGGCAAGTCGAAAGGAATCAACTGCCGCCGCTCAATCTCCACGCAAGCAGGTGTAGACTGGACAGGTTCGGGTGGAGGACCGTCCCCTGCTGCTGCGACAGAAGATCCTCCCGAAGAGGCAGACGGATCGGGGATCTACGCTCATATTGAGTAGCTCCGGATACCAAACTCTTCGAGCCCAGTCCGGAGCCACAAGAATGACTTGGGCCCGGTCGTGCCGAATCTTCTTCAACACTCTGGGTAGAAGTGGTATAGGCGGAAAGGCGTACAATAGACCGCAACTCCACTCGTGACGAAAAGCGTCGCCGAGCGAGTGCCGCCTTGGAAATTCCAATGCGCAGAACTGATGACATTGCGCGTTCTCTTCGGTGGCGAATAGATCTAACCAAGGCTCTCCCCACTGTAGAAAGAGTCCTTGCGCCACTTCCGAGTGAAGACGCCATTCGTGATCCATCATGCACCTGCGGCTGAGTTCGTCCGCCCTGGCGTTCAGGGAACCTGCCAGGTGTTGAACCACCAGGAACATGCCCTGATGTTCGAGCCATGTCCAGAGGCGCAGAGCCTCCTGACAAAGGGTCCACGACCCCACCCCGCCTTGTTTGTTGCAGTACCACATGGCGGTGGTGTTGTCTGTGAACACCTGCACTACCTTCCCTTTGACAGAGGGAAGGAATGCCTTGAGTGCAAGTCGGATCGCCCGGAGCTCCAGAAGGTTGATATGGAGCCGGGACTCCGCCGGAGACCAGAGGCCTCTGATCTCCGCCTCTCCCATGTGACCGCCCCATCCCAGAAGGGACGCGTCCGTCACAACTGTGTGCTCTGGCTTGGGAAGGGAGAGGGATCTGCCCATGACCCATTGCCGGTTCGAGAGCCACCACTGCAACTGTTTTGCAGTCCCCTCCGAGATCTGGACGTGATCGGACAGGTCGCCCTGGTGCTGCGCCCACTGGAACTTCAGGTCCCACTGCAGAGCCCGCATATGCCATCTGGCATGAGTGACCAGCAGGATGCAGGAGGCCATGAGGCCCAGCAGCCTCAGGGTCATCCGTGCCGAAACCCAGGATAAAGGCTGAAAGATCGGAATCATAGCCTGAATATCCCGGACTCGCCGTTCGGGAGGATAGGCCCGAAACTGCGTCGTGTCCAGAACTGCTCCGATGAAAAGGAGCTGTGGAGAAGGAATCAGATGCGACTTTGGCACATTGATGGAGAACCCCAGCGAGTGCAGGAGTTCGGCCGTAGTCTGGAGGTGGGAGACGACTGCCTGGGACGAGCCCGCCTTCAGCAGCCAGTCGTCGAGGTAGGGGAAGACTGAAACCCCTGCCCGGCGCAGATGAGCTGCGACCACCGCCATCACTTTCGTGAACACCCGAGGGGCACTGGTAAGGCCAAAGGGGAGCACGGTGAACTGAAAATGCTCGAGGCCTACCGTGAACCGAAGGTAACGCCGGTGGGCCGGCAGGACGGGGATGTGGAAATAGGCGTCCTGCAAGTCCAACGCTACCAACCAGTCTCCGGGGTCGAGGGCAGTCAAGACCTGAGCTAGGGTGAGCATCTTGAACTTCTCCTTCCGGAGGAAGCGATTGACGTTCCGGAGGTCCAAGATAGGACGCATGTCCTCCTTGTCCTTTTGGGCACCAGAAAGTAGTGGGAGTAGCAACCACGCCCTACTTCTGGGGTCGGAACATGCTCGATGGCCCTCTTGGCCAAGAGGGCCGTGACTTCCTTCTGTAGAAGCACCAAGTGATCCCCTGACATGCGGTGGAATTGAGGTGGCATGGCTGGGGGGTGGTCTCGAAGGGGAGGGAGTAGCCCTTCGGACAATGTCCAAGACCCACTTGTCCGAGGTGATGGGACGCCAGTGGTGAAGGTGATGGCGGACCCTGCCCCCGACTGGCGTGCTGTGCACCTGAAAGGAGGGACTAGGAGGGCTTGGAGGCCGCGGACGGGTTGGAGGTGGTGGCCTGACCCGCACGCTGGTTGCCCGAACCGCCACGGCGGTATCCACGTCCTCGGCCACGCAAAGGCGCTTGCTGCGCGGGCTGTTGGCCGGGCTGTGGACGTGACTGGGCGCCCCTTCCGTGGCCACGAAAGGGGCGAAAAGCAGACGTTTGCGGAGGGCGCACAACAGCAAGGCCCAGGGACTTAGCAGTAGCCCGTGAGTCCTTGAAACGCTCCAGCGCATGGTCTGCCTTCGAACCAAAAAGACCGACTCCATCAAAGGGCATGTCCATGAGAGTATTCTGGACATCCCCTGAAAAACCAGTGGTTCTCAGCCAGGCGTGGCGACGCAGCGCCACCGTCATTGCAAGCGATCTGCCCAGCGAGTCGGCGGTATCAAGGCCACAGCGGATGGTATATTTAGCCGCATCACGCCCTTCCGCAATAGCGCGGGTAAGCAGTGTCTGGACCTCCTCAGAACACTGCGGCAAAACATCAGCCACCGAATCCCACAGGGAGTGGGTGTATCGGCCCAAGAGGCAAGCGGTACTAACAGACCGCAAGCCAGCACTGGAGGAAGAGAAAGCCTTCTTCCCAAAGTGATCCAGGCGCTTGGATTCCCTATCCGGAGGGGCGGTAGGGAAGGCTGTTTGGGAGGCAGAGGCTTGGACAACCAAGCTCTCAGGGGTGGGGTGTTGGGAGAGAAACAGGGGGTCGCCCGGAGCCGGGCGATGGCGTCGGGCCACGTTCCTATCCACAGGAGCCCCTGTGGTGGGTTTGGACCAGGCACCCAAAAGAACGTCAGTGAGTGCATCGTTGAACGGCAGCACAGGCTCCGAAGAGGAGGCCGCCGGCTGAAGCACTTCAGTCAGGAGGTTAGTCCTGACGGCCACTGTAGGCAACTGGAGATTTAAGGCTCCAGCAGCTCTACGCAACACCGTTGCAAAATTAGCCCCTCCTCCGTTGCCACGGGAGGAGACAGCATGCCAGAGTCGGGGAGGTATCCAGCCCACTGGCATCCCCAAGTTCCTCAACCCAGTCCGGGTCAAACTCGCACTGTTGTGTGAGAGGGTCGTCAGACCCTCCCAGCTCTCCTGGTCCTCCTCAGGTTGAAAATATGGAGGAGGAGGGACATAAGGGACCCAAGGTCTCATCGGCGCCGGAACCGGCGTCGGGCGACGCCGGTCCGGCTCCATGTCCGGACCCGGGGAGAACCGGGAACGACGCCGCCCGGAGCCCCGGACGGCGTCGGAAACGGCACCGGGGACATCGGCGTCGGCGGAGGCGTGGTTAGGTCAACCGGCGTCGATGGGGGTTGCGGCACCACCGGAACCGGGGTCGAGGCCGGGGCCGGAGCCGAGGCCGGGACGAAGGCTGGTGGGACAGGCGACGCCGGGACCGGAGTCGACGGCGACGCCGGAGCAACCCCATCAGGGCCCGCGGGGCCCGAAGGCGCACCGGAGGGACCTTGAGGCCCGAAGAGGCGGGCCATGGCCGACAGGAATTTCTGTATTTCGGCCGGAGTCGCCCCCGAACCCGGGTAGGACGGGTAATGCGGGGGCAACTCGACAGGCACGTCCGGGGCCGCGGGGACGGTGCCGACAGGGACCTCAGCCGAGTCGCGCGACCGGCGAGGCGAAGTCTTAGAGCGATGACGCCGCTTAGACTTCTTGTGCTTCGACTTACCGGAGGAGCGCGAAGACTTGGATTCCGACGAACGGCGGGGACTCCGCGTCCGGCCCTCGACCTCTCCCGGGACCGGGGCTTGGTGCGGCGCGGAGCCGACTGCCGGACTTCAAGGAGCTTTCGAGACCGCTCTCGCAAAGCCTTCGGATGAAGTTTCCGGCAGTCAGGGCACGACTTCGTGTCGTGGTCTCGGCCGAGACAGAAGAGACACTCGAGGTGGGGGTCCGTGATGGACATCATACGACCACATTCCTCGCAGGGCTTAAAGCCGGGCATCCCTACGACACCTTAGGAGTCGTGAAGACTCGTTGAAGAAAACAGTGAAAAATTTCACAAAAAAGATAGTCAAAAAGTGACTAGGGCACTGCTCTTCCCGGATCTGCGCTTACTGGCGCGGAAAAGAAGAACTGACGTCAGCGCGCAGGGGCGGCGTCTAAGTACTGCCCGCGACGTCATCCCGGCGATCACGACGCCGACGACGGACGCGGAGCCGCACGACGCCGCCTACCGACGCGCAAGGGTACTGCTACGCAAAAAACTTTCCGGATCCAGCCTGACGCCTGGGGATATTCTAAGGTAAGGAATCTGTCACTAACGTGTCTCTTTCAGATACGGATTGTCACTGACAAGCACTTTTACTTTAACAAGACCAAGGGGTTCCCCTGCTTAAAAAAGCCTGAGGACAGCAGTGCCCCCCGCTGCCTGGGCAAATCTAAGGGGCGGACTCACCCCAAGATTGAGCCTGAAGTAATTCACAGACTGCACAAGTTCTACAAGCCATTCAATGCTATGTTTTACCAAATGACAGGCCAGGACTTTGAATGGGAGCGGGAGGATTTGGACAAGTGAAGGGGGGACAGAAGATAAGCTTCACCTCGGAATACTTGCACTGAAAGTTGTGATCATTGGGCTACCCCAGATTAGTGACCAGGCTAGGATGGCATGTGTCATGCAACAACCTGTGATGTTCTCTGTGTCCACTGGGAATATGGATCTGGCCCCCTGGTGTGCAGTCAATTTATTTTTCAGCTGTTATTCAACTCTTGCATTTGGCTGCAAGAAACAGAAAGAGGTTTGCTGGGGCAGCTGGCTTTTGGGTATGGGTGAGATAATGGCTCATGACTACTGACTCTTCTGCAAGTTTGTCTTTGTGTCTCTAGAATTCAACCACGTTAGCATCTCGTGGATGATCAGGGAGAACTGATACCACATGCCCCCTTGTGTGATTCAAACGGGGTACACTAATATGTGTAACAATCTATGGTATGTTAAAAGCAGGGACAGCCTCTATACAGTGTTTGTCATAGAAGAGGACTTAACTATCAGAATTAGAAAATCTGATTCTACGGGGAAGGAGAACAACCCCAGTCATGTCTCACATATTAAATGAACGGCTATTTTAGACACACTTGACAGCACTATGATGTCAATGGATGGCTGCATGGCATCGCGCTCTTCCCTGCATTTGGAGTTAGTGCCCCTTCACCTCATTCAGAATCTATGCGATAGGCACTAGTGGCACTAAGGCTCTATGAACTGTCTTTCTGCTGTTTCATAACCATGCAGCCGTCCATTGACATCATAGTGCTGTCAAGTGTGTCTAAAATAGCCGTTTGTTGTAAACCCCGTATTTCGGCATTCATGCAATATGTGTAAGCTGTGCTAGAGGCCAAGATGTAGTCTGGTCTGTTCTTATAAACCTAGCAGCCAAACAATTCTACCCCAGTATTTCGGCATTCATGTAATATGCGTAAGCTGTGCTAGAGGCCAAGATGTAGCCTGGTCTGTTCTTATAAACCTAGCAGCCAAACAATTCTACCCTTGCGTAACATGATAGGGATGTTCATTTAATATGTGAGACATGACTGGGGTTGTTCTCCTTCCCCGTAGAATCAGATTTTCTAATTCTGATAGTTCAGTCCTCTTCTATGACAAACACTGTATAGAGGCTGTCCCTGCTTTTAACATACCATAGATTGTTACACATATTAGTGTACCCCGTTTGAATCACACAAGGGGGCATGTGGTATCATTGTATACAGTTTGTTTTTTATTGAGTCTGGTGTTCTTACGACTAGATCTGGTAATTATATGCTTTAACCGTGTCAGTGTGATTGAAATTCTGTGTGATCTTAGCTGACATTAGCACACTGTACATACTGTTCCTCCATAGAGCGGTGCCTCCCCTCTGAGCTGTTGCCAGGTTGAGGTTTGCAACGTACCCAGTCGTTACGGGTAAGCATGACATTGTTTTTGTGCAGACACTTTGGTGGTGCAATATGCAGGAGGAGGCACTTTGATCCTTTCTCACTGCCCTGTTATCTGATGTTTTTGTGTTGTTTTGTCTGTTTGTTCAAGGCCTATATTGTTTTTTATTTATTTTCACCAGGTACTGGTACCTTCCGCAGAACACGAACCGCAAGTATTTCTGGTTCGGGGTGTTCAACAAAAAGTTTTTAATATTCCCGTTTTTGTTACACATTTCACTTAGCAGCAGCATCTTAGAGGTCCTGAAGAAAGCCTAGTCCGAGTTAGGGGCCACAAGGCTGAAACATGTTGATCATAATCTATCACTTTACACGTGCAGTTTAAATCCATACCGCAGGTGCACTGTTTTTTAATCCTGACAGCGAGAACTCCTGAATAAAGCTCATGTTTGGTTCTCTCTAGCCAGTTTTATCATCACTTCACTCACTTTAATTCTTCTTTTGCGCTGCGTTCTCACTCACACTAGTAGTCTCACTTGGAGGATCTAGCAGATCCAGCTAGAGTAGTTGAAAAACATCCCTGAGCTCCTCCCTCTCAGAGAGGGGGTTGTAGCCCTCAGAGGAACAAGGTTTTTCCTCTGGGAGGAGAGTCCCAAATGATGAAGCATGCCACCATAGGTGGGTGAGGGATTTCGTCCTAAAGGGATCTTTCCCCCAGTTAGGTCTTTTGGTAGTGCCTTGGTGTATGTTTGTCTGGTTTGTTCAGATAACTTAGACCCAAGGATTTTTGTTGTATTTGATTGCACATTTAAAGATGCCTGCTGGAAGACCGTTGGGGCCTGGAGCTCCGTCACCTTTCATATTCTTAATGAGTTTTAAGATTTGAGATGGTGAAGTTAACTCCTGTTGGTCCCCTAAAAACTGCTCAGTGGACCCTTGTTTGTCCGTACAGATTGTAATTTCGTGTGACCGGAGAATAGGCCAGATACATGCATCTCCCATCCGGTTTCAGAAACTCAGTTTTCCCTCGTTGAATAAGGTGCTTTTAGTTTATTCACATAGCTCCAGAAGCAAGGAGATGATCTATCCTAAGCATTCTGTGTATCTTTAGAATGGCTAAAGAAAAGGAATGTTTTCTTGCAGAGCTGTCTTGGCTTCCCATACAGTTTTTCTGTATGTTTTTCACGAGCCTTTATCATTAAGTCTTTGCTCATGGGGGTTGGTTTTTGCATAGGCGGAGGCTTCTCCTTAGGTTCTTCCAATGTGAATTGATATCCTGGTTGTATGGCTGTTTGTGGAGGGTGCTTCAGGTGACTTTGGGAGCTGTTGACGGAACCATTGGCCCAGGATGGCCTCTAGCAATTCTTTGATCATTGTATCCCATTGATTTAAAATTGCCCCCCTAGTTAAGTTATTGTAGTTGTTGCTCAGCCTGCAATGCCATTTGAGCACCTGAGCAGAGTGTGTGGGGTGCCATTTGATTCTACTGACAAGGGTCTTTATTTCTGCTCCTGTTGAAGTACCCACTCCGTGAAATTTATCTGCTGCTGGAAGCCCTAGGTCTAATGTTAAGGCTAGGGGATTGTGATCACTTTCTTTGCGATTTGTTATTTCAAACTTGAGCAAGTGATCTGCGGGGGAAGGGTCATAAAAATATAGTTGATTGTTGATAGACCTTCAAATGTGGGACAAGACATGTTTTCGGAGTTGGGGCGTGTCGTCACTTGGTCCGCTGACATTAAGTTGAAAGAGGCAAGTAGTCCGTTGACTTGTTCCTGTTCCTTATTCAATTGTACCTTCTTGGGATCTTTCCCAAGGGTCTTAGTGTTAAAATCCCTGCGATCACTACTTCGTGGGAGGAATGGGCCAGAAGAATTTCTTCTAAGCTGTAGAAAGAGTCGATTGCGCGTGATTTCGTTATTTTTTTTTAGGGCTGAAATAGCAGTTGATAAGGAGCAGAGGGAAGGCCTTATGACCGAACATTAGCCCTTTTATTGATACTACTTGCAGCCCCAGGTTGTTTTGGTTAAATGGAGTCACTTCAATTTTAGCCGTTTGCTTTATAAAAATTGAAAGGCCACCTGATGGCCTGCCACATAAGCATGTATGTGTGGCGGTCTTAAAGAACTCATAAAAAATGTATAATACTGTGTGGTTTAGCGCCCAAGTTTCCTGTAGACAGATGATATCACTGTTTTGCAGGTATGCTTGTCCAGATTTCAATGTCAAGGTGGGTTTCAGTCTGGCCACATTCCATGAGGTGAATGTGAGCTCATTCTACTTTGGTAGTTTTGCAGCCTGGGGACGGAATGGTTGGAGACAGAGATCTTGAGTGACGCTAGGAATAGGTTTGTCAACTGCTACTCTGAAAGTTGGTCAGCTGGTTCCGAACTTTAAGGTTCTTAGCTCTTGGCTGGCATCTAACATTTCTGTGGATGTTGACGTAGGATACTACCAAGGTGTTTGACACTTTTGAAGCACTTGGTAGCCAGTCGTGAGTGGCGCCCCATGCGCCCTTCAGTACACTTCTGCATTGTACGATGGGATCTTTTAAGAGTAATACCTGCAGGTATTTTGGCGGATGTAATTGTTAAAGCTCAATACCCCATCCCTCAAAAATATGCGATTCTCTCAAAATGGCGTCTCTGATGGTAGTAGATCCTCATTTGGTAATTGCAGTCTCTGATGTCCCTTTTCTGAGAGTTTGGGCGAATCTTACGTAAATAAGATCAGCTTATGTTAGATTTTTCAGTAAGGGAATATGTTGCAATAAACGGAGCACATTACCTCTATTTAGTTTGTCCAGGGGCCCGTTGGAGATAAAATGAGGGCTAAACGCCAGGCCCGAATCGTCATTGCCATCTGCCATTGAAATTGCTCCTGTTGCGGTAGATTCGACTGTCTCCCACAGTTGTGGGGTACTAAATATGTTACTGGTACCTTCTAAAAAATCGTCTGAGTATTTATAAGAGAGCTACTCTGATGAGTTTGTCTTGGGTTGAAGTTGGAATAATCATGATGATGTGGCCTTCTGTGTTTCCCGTCAATGTCATTTCCTCCAATCGGGAGGTAGGTCTGGAGTTGTTTGTTCCTTGCTGTCCAAAGACCTAGGTTAGGGCCGGTTGGGTTATTATTTAAGGTGTCTCTGGTATCCCCTTTATGTTGGGGGAGAGTCGAGTTGCCGTGGGCCTGAGCAATATGATCACCGAAAGCTTCCCTGGTTTCCTGGTGGATTGATAAGTGAGGCCCTGCTTGCTTGTGAACCATTAAACCGACATGGCAGGCATGGAAGTGTCCCCTATGTAGTGGACTGCTGTTTGTTGTACAGTCTGTCCTATGTTGGAAAAAGGAGTAGACTCTGGGGTGGAATGTACTCCCCGGTCCGAACTTGTGTTTCCCTGGGGAACCTTGTTACTTAAGGCTGCCTCCAAGATGGTTGTGGGTCTTGGTTCAGCACCAGGGGTATTCAGAGTTGTGACTCTTGCTTGAGGAGTGTTGGCCATCTCGGTGGGTGTCTTTACGGTTTCATGTCCATTGGTAACTGACGGAGCGATTATTTTAGTTTTCTTTAGGTTACCTGTCTCAAAGTCCTGATGCATAGAGATCCGTAGTGTTTCCTCCATGCTGTCTTGTGAGGTTGTGTTTTCTGTGGACCCGCTGCTTAATTTGGAGTCTCGATTGAAAATCGAGAAGAGCTAACAGGCATTGCCTTGTTGGGATATACTTGATGTGGTGTGTGGCCCAGCTGTCGGCAGTCTCCGTTTTGTAAGGCGCTGTTTTTTAAAAAGTTTTTTAAATGTCTTTTTTGCTCTTCGCAAGAGGAGTGGGCAAAGTCTCAAATTCCTTTGAGAGCAAAAGTTCGAGGCCTTGTAAGGATGCACTTTCATACGTCAGAAGATGATCGCCAGGCTCCTGATATCTAGTAAGGGTGCCTATTTCCGACTTTGTTGAGAGATAGTCTCTTAGTTTGATTACTGGGAGTGGCACTGGTTCCACTGGCAAAGGAGAGTTGTGGTTTATGGTTGCTTGGTGGACTAGCAGTTTTTTTTCCTAATATTGATTCCCGAGAGGGTTTTCCAGGAGTTTGTGTTGAGTTTTTAACACTCTCTAAAAGCACCCATAGAATTTCCAGTAGTGAGCTTAATTTATCGATTAGTGGGGAGCAGAGTTGTGTTAAAAACCCCAATGTACCCCAATATAGACCTAGGTAGTTACACAACCTTTTACCTACATCTGTCCTACCATTGTTCTACATAACGGGTTTTGGCACTGACCTTTTACCTAGTTAGGTGTTACATGACTGTCCAGTGGTTTTCTCCAAAAACGAGCCTCATGTATTATGCATGAGGATTCTCAGTATCACAGCAGGATTACCATCTTCTGCATAATAACTCTGTATAAGGGTCACCTCTGTCGTCATCCTTACACGACATGCCCATAGTACACTTCTAGGTAGAACCCCTGAGAGTATCTTTTTGGGTATATAAGCACTACATCTTCACTGGGCAAACTAGAGGAGAAAGACTTCCATGCTGACACGCTGACGTGAAGCGCTGAGGTCCCTGCATGCTGACACTCCAGCATGCAGTGGTCTGATATCAATCAATCAATCACTGGGTTTGTGAAGCGCAGCTACTCACCCGAAAGGGTCTCAAGGCGCTGTGGGCGCAACTCCCAGAAGTTCACGGCGATTCGTCGAAGAGCCAGGTCTTGAGGTCCTTCATGACCTTGGAGAGTGTTGGAGTCTGTCAGAGGTAGAGAGGGAGGGTGTTCCATGCCTTAGCCACGAGGAAGGAGAAAGAACGACCTCCTGTTCTGGTCTTCTTGATGCACGGCACCGTAGCAAGGGAGAGCTAGGCTGAGGGGAGGGATCTTTGGGATGTGTGGAATGAGAGGCGGTGGTTCAGGTAGGCAGGTCCGTTGTTGTGGAGGGCTTTGTGGGTATGGGTGAGAAGCTTGAAGGTGATTCTCTTCTCGACGTGGAGCCAGTGTAATGTCCGCAGGTGTCGGGTAATGTGGCATTGACGAGGTAGGTTGAGGACTAGTCTGGCGGAAGCGTTCTCGAGTTTGCGGGTGAGGTTCTTGTTGATCCTAGGCGTAGAGTGCGTTGCCGTAGTCCAGCCTGTTGCTGATGAGGGCGTGGGTGATGGTTTTCCTGTTCTCGAGGGGAATCCAGTTGAAGGTCTTTCGTAGGAGACAGAGGGTGTGGAAGCAGGAGGAGACCGCATTAATTTGGCGGTCCATTTTGAATTCGGAGTCCAGGATGATTCTGAGGTTGCGTGCGTGGTCAGTGGGGGAGGGGGGCCACCAGGTGTCGTTCCAGGCGTCGGGGTGTGGGCCAGTGATGAGTACTTCGGTTTTGTCCGTGTTGAGTTGTAGGCAGCTGTTCTTCAGCCACCTGGCGACAGCTTCCATTCATTCTTGAAAGTTGTGTTTGGAGATGTTGGGTTCGTTGGATAGGGAGAGGATGAGTTAGGTGTCATCTGCATAGGATACAATGTTCAGTCCGTGGGATTTGACGATGGGTGCGAGTGGGGCCAAGTAGACGTTGAACAGGGTGGGGCTGATGGAGGATCCTTGGAGGACTCTGCAGGTGGTTGGTGTGGAATCCAAGAGGAAGGGTAGGTTCTGCCAGATAGGAATGAGTGGATCCAGTCGAGGGCCTTGTTCCAGATTCCTGCGTCGTGTAGTCTGTGGGCTATGGTGCGGTGGGAGACTATGTCGAAGGCTGCGGAAAGGTCCAGGAAGATGAGGGCCGCAGTCTCTCCTCTTTCGAGGAGGGAGCGGATGTTGTCTGTCACCGCGAGAAGGGCGGTTTCAGTACTGTGGTTTTTCCTGAAGCCGGATTAGGAGGAGTCGAGGATGTTTCCCTCTATGAAGGGGGGAGCTGGCTGTTGACTGCTTTTTCGATGACTTTCACCGAGTACAGGGGTAAAGAGATCTGTCTAAAGTTTTTGAGGTCGGTGGGGTCCGCTGAGGGTTTTTCCAGGAGAGGGTTGATTTCGGTGTGTTTCTAGTTGTTGGGGAAGGAGGCGGTCTCGAAGGAGAGGTTGATGATTCGTCGAAGGTCGGGGCGATGATGTCCACAGCTCTGTGGTAGACGTGGTGGGGGCAGGGGGTCCGTGGGGGCCCCGGAGTGGGTTGACTTCATAGTCTTCAGGGCGTTTTCGATGGCGAGGGCTGTCCAGCTGTCAAGTGTAGGCTGCATGGCGTAGGGAATGGTGGGTGTAGGTCCCGCGTGTAGGTTGTCGTCATCGAAGTTGTCATAGATGGTCTTGATTTTGTGATGGAAGAAGGCGCTGAGTCTGTCGTAGAGGTCCTGGGAGGGGGGGATGTCGGTTGTCTCACTGTTGGGTTGGGCGAACTCTTTGATGATGCTGAAGAGTTCCTTGCTGTTGTGTGCGTGGGTGGAGATTCTGTCCTGGAGTGCTTTCTTCCTTGTGGATCTGATGAGCTGGTGGCGGGCAGCGGTGGCTGCTTTGAAGTTGTCAAGGTGTGCTGTGGTTTTGGAGTTCCTCCATACCTTTTCGAGGCGTATGCAGGTTCATCTCGATTCTTGGAGTTCGGTGGAGAACCAGTTGGCTCTCTTGGCGTGTGGGTTGGTAGTGTTCTTGAGGGGTGCAATGGTGTTGGCGCAGACGGTGATCCAGTTGTGTAGGGTTTGGGCGGTGGTGGTAGGGTCGTCGTCTGTGGCGGTGGAAGCGGAGCTGCTGAGGGAGGAATGAGCTGGTTGTCGGAGATCTTTTTCCAGTTCCTGCGATGGAGCTGGTGTGAACGTTTGCGGGTGATGTTAGTTTTGAAATGAAGTGGATGCAGCGGTGGTCCGTCCAAGGGAGTTCGGAGGTGTGGCTGAAGATGATGGAGTTTCCTGCTGTGAAGATGGGGTTGAGGGTGTGTCCTGAAGAGTGCGTGGGTTCTGGTATGATCTGTTTGAGTCCGATGTTGAGGAGGTTGTCTAGGAGGGAGGAGGAGTTGGGGTCGTGGAGGTTGTTGAGGTGGAAATTGAGGTCTCCCAGCAAGGTGTAGTCGGTGGAGGTGAGGGCTTGCGGGGTGTTGATGTCAGTGATGGAGTCGGAGAAAGGTGCACGGGGTCCGGGTAGTCTGTAGATGAGGGTGCCTCGGAGGGTGGTGGTCGGGGTGGTCTATATCTTGAAATGAAGGTGTTCCATTAGGTCTGTGGGCCTGTCGGTGTGGGTGCTCAGTTGGTTGGATTTGTGAGCGATGGCGATGCCCCCTCTCAGGAGTGGTTGGGGTGGTCCTTCAGGGAGATCCTGTAGCCTTCGGGGTTGGCGATTGCGATGTCAGGTCCCGAGGCAGCGTTCGTCCAGGTTTCTGTGAGAAAGGCGACGTCGGGGGAGGTGCTGTCGACGAGGGCCCAGATTTTCGCTGCGTGTCTGTGGAGGGAAAGGACATTGAGGAGGATGCAGTGCAGGGTTTGGGGTGCGGTGCAATTGTGGCAGGAATGTTGGCGTGGGTCCTGGGTCTCGTTGAGGTCGAAGGAGTGGCGGCAGTGGCAGTAGGTGAAGGGTCCGTGGGTGTCTATAGGTGAAGTGCGCTTGCAGTTGTTCTCCTGGCCTGTGTTGAGAGTGTGGAGGGCTGACAAGGTGTAGCGCTGGTGGGTCGGAGGACCAGGGTCCCTGGCGCTGGTCGTGGTCGGGTTGAAGACGGGCGCAGGCGGGCTTGCCTTTGACGTGCACGCTGAGCGCAGCCGCGCCGCGGCCACCATTAAGTAGGGGGAGGGAGGAAGGCGGGACAGCTGGGAGGCGGGAGCATGAACACGCATTAGAGGGAGGGGCCGCAGGGGATGCAGCGGAGGAAAACAGCAAAAGCGGAAGGAAAACAAGAATGGGAATGAGGCAAAAAACAAAAAAAGGACCGAAAAAAGAAAATAAACGCGGAAAAAAGGCAAGGAATGGAAAAGAGCAGAACAGGCACAGCAGAGGAGATGGGTAGAGGGAGGCACAGAACCCTAGAACAGGCACGGAAGCGGAGACCAGTAGAAGGAGGCACAGAAGCCTCGAACACCAACACCAACCTTGCAGCGCTGGGGGCAGGCACTCTACAGTGGAGATGCGCGAGCGGAAGAGCAGTATTCTGACCAGGAGGTCAGAGGTCTTGCTCACCCTGTCGCACAGCAGCCACCATTAAGTAGGGGTTGTGGGGAGGGCGGGACAACTGGGAGGTGGGAGCGGGAACACGCGGGATGGGGAGGGGCCGCGGGGACAGCAGCGGCGGAAAACGGCAAAAGCGGGAGGAAAACAAGAAGAATGGGAATGAGGCAAAAAAAGGGCACAAAAGGCAGATAAAATAAACGAGGAAAATAGGCAAGGAATGGAAAAGAGTAGAACAGACATGGCAGAGGAGACGAGTAGAGGGAGGCACAGAAGCCTAGAACAGGCACGGAAGCGGAGACGAGTAGAAGGAGGCACAGAAGCCTCGAACACCAACTTCAAACCTTGCAGCGCTGGGGGCAGGCACTCTACAGTGGAGCTGCGCGAGGGGAAGAGCAGTATTCTGACCAGGAGGTCAGAGGTCTTGAGACCAAGACGGGGTCCTTCGCTCTCCCACATCAGGTAATGGGGTTGCTCTATCCTAATGGAATTCTTGGCTTCACACATACAAACATGCTAGGTACATTTAGGTACATCCAGTTAGGATTTGCATCGTAGGAGTACGCCTTATTACTGTGATGTTTATATATGCCTGCATGTATTCATTGTTTTAGCACTATGGTAGAATTCTACCTTTTCTTTACTTTATTGGTGCTCAAAACCGTATATATCTGTTTGTGTCTAATGGTTGTCGCAGCGCACGTATTCTATACTAGAATGACGCTGGTTCAATAAATACTTATTGAAAACGTCCCCGTCGTTTATTCTGTGTATCTCTCTGAGACAAAGTGAGCACGAGAGACTGAGCGAAAAGTACTGGACTGTTTCACCGATCCCTGAGGGGTCAGGGTTGTCATGTTCGATAGTTGCCAGAAACTATTCGCTCCTTGGTCAGAGGGGCTCATAGTGGCACTGTGAGCTAGCTGGTCTACAAACTAACATATCCTTTGGGGGTCTCTGAAATCAGTCTGGACACCAATCCCTTAGTTTATGTTGTCTAAACGTGCAGATCCTATATAGATTTGTAGAAACTACACAACATGGCGGCGCCAACGTTGGTTGGGTTCTTATTTAACGGTCAAATTTGAGCAGTTCAATCCTGCTTTCTCAGAGACCCCTACTCACATCTATCCAGAGACGTCTGGAGTGGGAAGGGAAAAATCCACCACAGCTGGGTAGGCATATCCTATGTATTAGCTGAGGGTGAATTCAAGCTTGAAGGATTATAGTTCCCTACATTGTGCATAAAACCTTATCTCATTTTCCTTGACACTCTTTCCACAATGTCTGTCGAAGAAAATGCTGCGCTAGCAGAACATGCCAATGCAGTGGGGGATGGGGAGCAGGAAGGTACTATAAACATTTCAGAAAATGTCAGAAATGCACTTACTTTAAAACTAGCAGAGTTTGCAGTCTCAGCATTAGGTGGAACTGTAACATTCGTGATTGAGGCACACGAGTCATTTAAGATGGAGGTATTCTATTCATGGGTTAAATTCCCACCTGCAGTTGCATGCACAAATACATTTCAATCTTACACCCCAATGAAACACCAGACGAATACTGTCCATATGAAGACATTGAAGTTCCGCTCAGTTACCAGGAGCATATAAACTGGTTTAAAGGCGCCCTCCCACACACCACAGGAAAACAGAGACTCGGTTCCGCTCAGCAGAGACGGAGCGACTTAGCCGGTCCTAGCGGCTTATACATCGCATCCAGAAGTTGACACATTGCCAATAGCAGACCTATGTCCACTACACAAAGAAAAAATACAACTTTACAGAAATCTGACACAATTTGTAATGAGAACGCTCATACTTCAACCAGCTGAAATTACCCCAGCAGGTCAACTACAAGAAACTGCAAATAAAATTACCCCACAAACACTGAACGCAGTCATGGGAAGAATGCCCACTAAACGTGAGCAAATGCCATTCTGGATAGCACAGAAAATAGCACAGTTAGAGGCAGTGTTTCCACACTCAGGCCCACAAGAAAAACACTGACAATATGCTTGCCAATGGGAATAGTTCCCCTGATAGAGGATTGTACAACTTGGGGTACAGTCTTCGTTGCCATCTATACCAGAACTCATGGTATCCCTTCAATAGCAGTGATACCAGAAGTATTAAGACAAATACAGAATGAGTATGGAGCAGAACCTGCTCTGAACTTGGGGATGAAATTACTAGGCAATTTTTCCCAGGTATCTACAATTATGTTAGCAAACATAAAAGGGGAAGCAGCAGCGGTGGCTATATGCCAACGCTTGAGGGAATGCACCCCTGCAAACCAGGAGCAAGAACTACCAAAAATTATCGAAGATACATACGCCGAATTAGGTAGAGATAATTTGGGAGCCAGAGCTATGAAACCACAAGTAATAGGTAGTCCTGAAAAGGATAACACCAAGCAAGCACCTGATTCTTCAAAGAAGAAATGGGATAATATAAAACAAAAAAACTGAGAGAATAGATCACAATCAAGGGGTGGGTCTCCTCAGCAGGAGCCCTCTGAAAAGAGGTATAACCTTAGAAATCGTGACAACATAAAAAAAACTGACAGATATCGGGATACTGATACACGTTCCTCTCGTTCCTTTCAGGGTACATAAAAAAACTCCGAGCGGGAAGGACGGTCAGAATACAGATCAGAAGAGCGAACAAAGTCAAGAGACATGCATCGCAGTTAAGACTTTAATATCAAAAAAGATAAACCAAAATCAAAACCTCAATTTAAGAAGAAGAAAGTAGCAGGACTTAAAATAAGAAAAGCCCAGCCTACTGAGGACTCGGCTTCTGAATGGGGAATGGGCTCGGACGATGCTAGACAGCGCAGCAGAAGTAACAATAGCTCGCCAGAACCTGATGGAATTTCTGGTGACAGCGGTGTTGAATGAACATATCCCGGTGGATACACCTGATACTAGGGTAAGTGTCCCACACCAGTTATACAAAATAACACGCCATATGGAAGGGGACATACCTTGGAAGGTTAAAGGTCTCTTTTGGGAGAACCTGTCCTTTGGATACGACATTCTTTTAGCAGAAAAAGATTGGCCGTCTGAGTTTGTTATGGATTGCCCAAAAGGAGAAACTGTAATTTTACCAGCCTTCCTTGACCTCGTTCCAGAATCACTGAAACATTCATACGTGCAGTAGTGGGCGGTAGCACTAGCTCCTGCATCATACCGCAATCAAGTAGGGTGGGATGCTGAGCCACCTCACCACGAAATCCAAGTCAAAACTACTCCAACTCCACAGAGACAGTACCCAATAAAACATGACGTGAAAAAACAAGTCAGGGAGATCCTAGATCAACTTGAATATCAAGGTGCAATAGAAAATTGCACATCCTCCATGAATAATCCTTTGTTTCCCTTGATGAAACCTGATAATTCATATCGTCTAGTTTTAGACTACAGGCATTTGAACACATGCACAAAGACATTTGCAGTACAAAATGCACACAGTGCCGCATTAATGAATAACATTGTGTGGAAAAAATACAAAACAACACAAGATATCTCAAATGGATTCTTTTGCCAAAATATAGCGCCTGAAAGCAGATATTTGACAGCATTTTCAGCCTTAGGCTCTCAGGGTCAATTCGGTCGACTGCCCCAAGGGTATAAGAATAGCCCCGGGCTGTTCTCAGCAAGAGTAACAGAGTTGCTTCAAAATTTTGATGAGAAGGCATTGTCCTATGTAGATATCTATCTGACAGACGATGAATTATTTGATCATTTGACCAGAGTGAACAACATAATTTTGGGGTTCGCCTCCGAGGGCTACAAATTTAACTTAAAAAAAATCTAAAATTGCTCACCTCACTGTCCTATTTTTGAAATATGAACTCTCAAGTAAAGGAAAAAGCCTGGCAGCTAACTTTTTAAAAAAACGTGACCTGCTCCAACCTCCAAAAACTCTGAAAAACTTACAATCCATGTTAGGATTCCTAAATTTGAGCAGAACATACATTTTGGATTACGCAGAAAGGGTTAAACCTTTTTATGACTTAATCAGACCTGATTTCTCAGTTCAACACTGGACACAGGAACATACGGAAATACTATGTTCCCTACAAGCTGATATGATAGCTTCCAAACACTTACACACATGTGTAAACTCGACGAATTTGGTGATCTGTGTAATTGCGGGTCAATCCGGGTACACTTACCTCACCTTCAATGAAGGCAAAACAGTACCAATCTCATCTATACACGAACGCCGAAATGCGTTTTGCATCAACTAAATTTTTTTTTAACAGCAGTACAGACTGCTGTAGTGAGAGAAAGAGCACTAGCTCAGGGGAAACGAATAATTGTCGTAACTCCAGTACCAACCTTAGAGGCAGTTACAAAAGCAAGCGTTCCAAATGCAAAAGCACTGCATCCAAGATGAATACAGTGGGCTAATTCTCTCACTGCAACAGATGTAGACTACAAATTTGATTCTACATTGAAAACACAAGCATTTCTGCAGTACGAACAGGAATATCCTCTCCCGAATGAAATAATGCCTCTAGATCAGTATGAATACATCATTTACACTGACGGTTCTGCTCAGCCTGCCGTAGGAAGTAAACAGCAATACAGCGCAGCATGTGCAATTGTTAAGGGTCGTATGCGGGACGGCAAGTTCCGCCCTAGCAATACATAGACGCAGTCTCTAGGAGATTGCACGGCTCAGCTGGCAGTACTAAAAGCCCTAGTATTGGCACTAAAAAATACAGATCAAGAATTCCCCACACTTATTGTGTGTGATCCATTTTATTGTGTCCAGTCATACAATGAATATCTTCATTACTGGGGTCGGAATGGATTTAAAGATTCAAAAGGTTGCACAATAAAGCCCATGTTGCTTTGGGAACAAGTGGCAGAGCTGAAAAAAGGCTTGCTGTGGGCTCACGTGATTCATACGCTGAGTCATCAACGTGTTGGCATGCACGTTGAAGGGAATTCATTGGCTGATGGCCGCCAAGGCGACAGTGCGAACTGCTGCCGTTGCTGCAATCACTCGTTCTCGCACAAGAGTAGACGGACAGATAATGGTAGCTGTCATCGCTTCGTGAAAAAACAGCACTGCCTTGCCAAAAGGTTTTCCACTTAAGTACTCCTATAAGTTAGATGCACAAAATATACTGAATGCTCAAATTCCAGGAGTGGGGGATAGAGTAATACCAAACATGGATCGCAGATTAGGTTTAATACTAGCTGCACATGAGGGTCTGGGCTCAGCGCATGCAGGTATCACTGCGACAGTTTCATTGCTGAAACGTTATTGGTGGCCAGGTCTTACTAAACAGACCAAGGCTTTTGTTCTCAAGTGCGACATCTGCCAGCAGATGAAGGGTTCCACCGTTGCACATCCACCACAGAAACCTTTACTGATATCAGACAGACCACTCGCATGTGTCTATTTGGACCACAGCGGCTCTTTACAATCTGACGGGGCTTACAAGTACATCTTGGTGGCAGTGGATTCATGCTCTAGATTCCTGTGGGTTTGGCCTCAGCGATCGGCGGACGCCCGAACTGTTATAAAGGATTTGCGACATACGCAATTGGCACTTTACATTCTGACCGTGGCCCTGCGTTTAGCTTTCGGGCTTACAAGGAAGCTATGGGAAGTTTGGGTGTAGCATTGCGGTACTTCCCTCCGAATCATCCAGAGGGAAATTCGATTGTGGAAAGGAAAAACCGTGACTTAAAGCAATCCTTAACAGCAAGGGTATTAGACTCGGGTGGCAGTTGGGTCAATCACCTATATGGGGTCCAGAGGGCACTTAATAACATGCCAAGAATCTCCCTGGGAGGCCGTACTCCTTATAAGGTCCTGTTTGGGATGAGAATGTGGGTACCAGACCTCGATAGTGGCAGCACAGTGGCGTACGAAAAAGGATTTGACATCATTGATCGTTTGGCTGTGTTACAGGAACTCAATGAATTCCGGGCATCACAAAGCAACGTCCAAGTAAAACGCACCACCACTGGGGAAGTCAAAGCTGTTCTGGCAAGACCTACCTG
This sequence comes from Calotriton arnoldi, assembly GCA_963921515.1. Lineage (NCBI taxonomy): Eukaryota > Metazoa > Chordata > Amphibia > Caudata > Salamandridae > Calotriton > Calotriton arnoldi. Next base: position 176,359 of record CAWUFW010019005.1, read on the forward strand.
GGTCCCAAAGATCGGGGACCTGGTCAGAGAAAAGATAGTGGACAAAAAAGAATTTGGGCCATCTTACAGAGAACCTGTACCGGTCCTGGCGGTCGAAGGAACAAGAACAGTGCTTCTTCCGCCCCTTGCCGGCAAGAAAGAAAAGAGATTTGTCTCCATTGATCTGATCAAACCACACTATGTGGCCGATACTGAATAGCAGGCCGCGTGGGCTCCTGGGTAGCCGTCGATCTCCTCTTGCTACCATACAGGAAGTGTAGATAGAAAGACTAATAACATTCGAAGATTCTACTCTACGAAGTAACGGAGTTGCCAACAATGGAATGGAACTCGTGCCTATTGAAATTGAACAACAACAAAATTCAAATGAAACACAGATCGCAATTTGGCCTAATACCGACATCTACGTGAATATGCCTCAAAATGAGTCAACTGCCAGTTCTACTAAACCTGCAAAGCTACCAAAGATAGATCGTACAGCATCTGGCTACTTCATCGATTTTGATACCTTCTCTCTGGATCCGAGTGAGCCTGAGTCACCACCAGCTCCTGTTTCCAAAAAAGAAAAAATATATATTATCTACCTTTGGTTGAAAAAGACTTACTTTGTTTCTCCCTGGCTACAGCTCTGTATTACAATTTGTCTACTGTTCCTAGTCCTCTGGATAGGTGTGGTGACTGTCTTTTTCCTGCTTCTGGATGGACATTACCTCCCAGAACGCTCTGCAGTACCACATGTGAACATGCTCCTGAAACCACATACATCATCTCATTGTGAAAGAAGAGACCTGTCCTTTGTTAACATTTCAGCAGGTCCAATTCCTGAGGGGATAGTTTGGGATAGGGTTTCATATGATGTATTTGGCCCCATTGAACTTTCGAAAATACCGCATGTATTTAAAATGTCTTTGAATGATATCATCACCTCGGGTACATTCTCTGATGATTGGGACTTTGAAACTGTGAATAGCATGCTATCTGATTTAGGACAAAGTGCTGCTTTTTCCAAAAATGTATTGTATGATGATACATCTAATGTTGACACCATGTATTGCCACCAACATTATGGTCATCAATTCTTGCACAAAGCAAGTACCCACGTAACATGTTTACTTACCATCAATGGAAACATTAACCTACACCACCAAAAGGTAGTTCACAAACGTTTGCACACAAGTTTGCTTATTTTTCTGGGTTTAACACTTCAGACCCGACCTCATATTATTACAAGGTTGCACCTACACCTGCAAGGAAAAATATGCTTACTAACAAGAAACAGATATATTCTGCTACCTTTATTTCTCAGCTGTCTTTACAGGGGTTCAACTTTTGGAGGGACACAATAGACACAAAATCGGTCTGGGGGACTAAAGATTGGCATGTTCAGGGGACTGAGGCATTATTTAGAGCGTGTCTTATACCACAACAGATTGTCTTCCTGAACAATACAGTGCAACAAACTTCCTGTCTTTGACTAGCCAAGATCAAGGACTCGAAAACACCTTGGATTCCCTCGCTTTCCCACTTTCAGGGATGGCAAAATTATACACAGCATGGTGAGGATAAGCTAGATGACATTATACATGATGGTTCACACAATTCATCAGACCCCAATTGGAAGGGATGGTTGGTTTGGCCTACAGACACAAATAGGTGTCAGTCAAGATTCAGGGATACCACCAAAGGGTTTAGTATCCATAAGCCTGATCAACGCTATGTACATCAGACACAACGGGGGGTGGTGACCAATGTTCCCTCTAATTTTTTTCCACTGTGTGCGGCAGTTAGAAATAGGGGTCTCTAGTTGGCAGAGGTAGGTACCTTTGTCCAAATAGGGACCCTTGCTTCTAGTCAGGGTAAGGGGGATACACACTTTAGATAACCCCTGCTCACCCCCTTGGTAGCCTGGCACGAGCAGACAGGCTTATCCCAAAGGCAATGTGTAAAGTATTTGTACCAACACTCACAGTAACACAGTGAAAACACCACAAATGGACACCACACCAGTTTAGAAAAATAAAATATCTTTATCTAAACTAAACAAGACCAAAACGACAAAAATCCAACATACAGAAACTCAGTAGAATGTCTTTAAAAAGGGTTTGTTGCAAAAATAAACTTGTAGATGATCAAATGCGACACTCAGTCTCAAAGTACCTGGGATGCGTAACGCAAAACAACCAAAAGGGGCGCAGAGAAGGCGATGCGTCGGTTCTTCCTGCGCTCCGGTCCCGATGCGACAAGATGGCGCCTTGATGCGTTGCGACGATCCGGTGCGATGCGGCAACGTGGAGGTGATGCGTGCACGCCCGACGGCCGTGCGGCGAACCCGGTGATTCTCTGAGCCGCGACAGGCCCTGCGACACGCTTCTCCGGTGATGCGACGACACCCTCTGTGACGGCGACACGCTTCTCCGGTGTTGCGGCGGCGATCAGCGGCGGCGCGCTTCCTCAGCGATGCGACGGCCCTGCGACACGCTTCCCCGGTGATGCGACGGCACTGCGACATGCTTCTCCGGTGATGCGACGGCAAACAGCAGCAGCGGCGACACGCTTCCTCGATGATGCGACAGCGGCTGCTGCAGCGGCGTCACGCTTCTCTCTCGTTGCGTCGCGCTTCCAGCTCCCCACAGCAAAGAGGCCTTACACACAGTTACAGGCCCTCTGGCAGACTGGAACTCCCAGCAAGGAAGTTCAGGGAAGCTGGGGGTGAAGTCCTTTTGTGCCTGGGACTTCAGAAACAGGAGGCCAGCTCTTCTCAGGCCCTTGGAGACTTTTCTTCAGATGGACACAGCACACAGCAAAGTCCTTCTTCAAGCAGGGGACACAGCACACAGCAAAGTCCCTTAGTCCTCTCCTCAGTAGAAACAGCAAACTGCAGGCCAACCCCAGACACACAGCAAGGGCAGTACTTCTCCTCAGTCTCTTCAGCTGATCTTCTTTGGCAGGGATTCCTCTTGATCACGAAGAAGTCTTGGAAACTTTTATATCCCTGTGTTCCCACAACAGGAGGCCAGCTCTTCTCAGGCCCTTGGAGACAGCTTCACTTCAGAGGGACAAAGCACACAGCACAGTTCCTCTTCAAGTAGGGGGATACAGCACACAGCAGAAAGTCCCTTAGTGCTCTTCCTCAGCAAAAACAGCAACTGCAGGTCAGCCCCCAGACACACAGCAATGGCAGCACTTTTCCTCAGTCTTATTCAGCTGTTCTCTTTGGCAGGGATTCCGTCTTGATCATGAAGTTTCCTAGTCTAAAGTTTAGGGGTTTCAGCTCTGATATTTATACCCCAAAAGTCTTTGTTCTTCATGTGTGAGGGGTCCTGGACCCAGTCCAAACCAGTTCTGGGTGCACTCTGCCAGTGAACATCTTCTTCTTTTGTGAGTGTGGGCCAGGGCCATCAGACGCACCGCAGGAGGTGGAGCCAGCATTGTGGAAGGCAGGCACAGCCCTATTCAGGCCCAGGTGCTACTCCTCCCACCACTCCAAATGCAGTTAGGTCTGTTCAGCCTAGTGCTGACTCACCCAGCCTCCTGGAGCCACCCCCAGCCCCTGTCACTCACAAACCAGACAGTCAATTCACAAACAGGTAGAGGCACACAGAAAGGTTGAACAAGAAAATAGCCATTATCTAAAAGTGCTATTTCCAAACACTGAATTTAAAAACCATCCTCCCTAAAAGATGTGTTATTAAATTCTCAGTTCTGGGATACCAGACTTCACTTTTCCATCTTGCTCCTATGGGGAGATATGCAGGTACACATGGGACACAGCATTCCCCATTCTGTCCTATGGGCAAGATGGCCTTTCAATAGTGAAAAACGAAATTGGCAGTATTTCACTATCAGGACATGTTACCCACACTAGTACATGTCCTACTTTTCACATACACTGCACCCTACCCAGGGGGGTACCTTGGGCCTACCATAGGGGTGTCCTAGGTGTAAGAAAAAGGGAAGGGTCAGGCCTGGCAAGTGTGTACACTGGCCAGGTCAACATGGCAGTTAAACTGCGCACAGGCACTGCAGTGGCAGGCCTGAGATACCATCTTAGGGCTACTCCTGTGGGTGGCACAATCAGTGCTGCAGGCCCACTAGTAGCATTTGAATTACCAGCCCTGGCACACTCAGTGCACTTTACTAGGGACCTACTGGTAAAACAAATATGCCAATCATGGATAACCACTCACAATTACAATTTACACAGAGAGCATATGCACTTTAGCACTGATCAGCAGTGGTAAAATGCCCAGAGTCCTATAGCCAACAACCACAGGTCAGGAAAAACAAAGGAGGAAGAAGCAAAAGGTTTGGGAATAACCCTGCAAAAAGGGCCATTTCCAACAGCGGCAGTGTAAGATCTCTGTGCGCTGCAGACAAGTCTATGTGCACCAAGGATCCAATGATGCATGCGAGTGCTGCACTCAGCTATGTAAATCTGTAGCAATCAGCTCTCCAAACGTTTGTTTATAACAATAGCGAAAACAGGTGCAATTCACACATACAGCTACATTTAATAAGGTTTTGAGACAGTTTTGTAAAGTCAATACACTTTGTCATGACATGTATTGTTTACTCTAGTGGCAACTGCACCCCAGGTTTAGAAAAGGATAGGACCATTATAAGATGTTGCTGAAGGTAAAGTGGTAGCCTGGCGACAATTACCTGAAAGGGTTAGAGCTAGTTAATGCAGCCTTTATGGGCCCAGAAGAGGGGGTTGAGGTAGGTGGTATTTGTTACAGCCTATGATTAGAAAACATCCTCCAAAGCAATCCCAATGGCGAACAAGTCATAAGTGACTAACAAAGAGATTGGTGGTCGTCTTACCTGCAAGAGTGTGAGCCACTCCTTGAAGCTCTGAATCATCAGGGTGATCATGGCCCAGTAGGATTATGGGGTCTTGGCATGACATCTGTTGTTTTTCTTCTGCTATACTTTCTCCTTCTTGCCTCGCTACCCTCGAGTCTCTTCCCCTTCAGCCCCTGAGCTCCCCATCCCAGGCTCTCCTTCACGGAATCCAGGACCTCCACGGGTGTTAGGTCTGTGGCCTTTGAACTTCACATTATCTACTCACTAAATCTGTCCAGCAACATTATCAGCGTCCCCTCACTCCTGGACAGACCCACTATACCACTCTACTCAGTGGCATTGCTATCTGCTGATCCACCATGAAGCTGGAAGCGCAAGTGAAAGTATTTTTCTTATCATACTGGTGAAAACCAAATAGGGCAAAGTGTGTCTGTGATTTTGAACAATTTTGAGAACTGTTTGACTCCGGCTATCAAAGTTGAGTTCAAACGGGTACTGGCCTCAGACTGTGACATTGAGAACCTTTGCTTGGAATCCTTGAAGCTAAAATTGGGTGTCGCTAATTCACAGTCTGCATAAGACGCAGCCTCTACTTGTGAATTGATTGTGGGGTGAAATCCTACAAGATGAGGAGTAGGTGCAAAAGTCGCTATGTAATGCATGGATAGACATGAGAAGTGTAATTTTAAACTAGGTGAAAGTAAATGCAGTCCTTACAAGTGAGCAGGTGATTGTGACACTATAAAGACCACTACTCCTTCAACAATCCCCAGTAACAGTTACACTTCTTTTTGCTGCGCCCCTTTTAGAGACTCCCCACTTTTTCATCCCATTTAAAGCCATCCATGGTGACAAATATGATTTCTTCTTTTGCTGGCAGCACAGTTGACACATGAAACAGACTGAGGTGCGGACGCTCTGTGCCATAGCAGGGGATTAAGAACAAATGAACAACTTTCTGCAGTCCAATGCAGAGTGGGTAGTGAATAGAGGTTGGCGAGCCAACTAATTAACAGGGAGAGCTGAGCCAAGGATTGGCTCTGGCTCTAAGAACCGATGTACGAGCCGAGCCCTGAAAATATTTGCCATCTAAATCGCGCAACAAACATTATGTTAGATAATAATAAGTTGTCTTTGAGATTCAAGAAAGAGTATTTCTTCAACACACAGAAGCATTTCACCTTAGCACATCAGTATATTTGTAAAGTATTTCTAAAAGTGGGAGTTTTTTAAACAAACTGAAAAACCTTCCTACCTGGGCCCTGATGACCATGTTAGAAGTGAACAAAGAGGCAAGTCAGTTATATGCAGGAAATATGGTCTAGATTCCTATTTTAAATAGAACAACTTTATAGGCGTGCCTAAGGCAAGCCCGTCTGCGCCCGTCCATGCCCGGCCGGGGCCAGGGGCCAGGACCCCTGCTCCCCACAACTCTGACCCCAAGAGCCCTCTAGCCTACTCCAGAAATGCACTCATAGAGCTGGACAGGCATACCCCAAGCACGCACACAAGGTGCATCAAAGCATCCCCTGAACATACCGAAGGGCCATATTCATGCCTAAACTGTCAATGGTGCAGCCTGGCACAGGCAGAACGGCCACCCAAAGCAACAGGAAACCAACCAAAAATTAAATGCCTATACTTTAATGCCAGATCGGTACCTAAACACTCTTTTGAGATCTGGGACACTATCAACGATTTGGACCCCGACTTAGTTTTTATTACCGAAACCTGGCTAGATCAGAACAACGGCCCTGATATAGCTAACGCCCTACCCCCGAAATACACAATCTTACGACAAGACAGGCAAGGAAGAAGGGGAGGAGGGCTTGCCATATTATCTAAAGACGACCTCAACTGTCTCCCCATTACTGCAGCCCAGCTCAGAGAGCACGAACTACTACCATTTCAAGTGTCCAAAGGAAACCACATCCTATTAGGGGGAGCGGTGATCTACAACCCCCCGGGCTACCATGCTGAATTCAGCGCTAAGCTGCTCACACAACTATTCCCCGCCTGCCTAAAGTACAAAAACTTCATGGTGGTCGGCGATTTTAATGTGCACTTTGAAAAGCTAGACAACCCAGTGGCCACACAACTAAGCAATGACATGCAGATCCTCCAACTTAAACAATGGATTCTAGGCCCCACGCACAATGCGGGCCATACACTGGACCTATTGTTTTCCAATATTGAAAACACTATGATCGAGGAGATTAAACCCATCACGTGGACAGACCACTCCCTAATCTCCTTCTCATTTCCCCAACTCACTATACCCACCAGACCCCCCCATACCCATACACGAATCATATAGAGCCTGGAAACTTGTCACTGCAGACTCATTTCAGCTTCACTGGTCAATAGACAATCTAGAACACCTAGGAACTCTCCACGCCAACAATGGCGCAGTGTATCTCGAAACTGAGATCACCCACACACTGAATTTATGTGCCCCCAAAATCAAGTCTAAATCCACAAAAAGAAGGATCTCAGAAAAGTGGTATACACCAGAACTCAAGGCACTAAAAAGAAGTGTAAAACTCTGGAACACAACTGGAGAATGTCCAGATCAGACACCGATAAACTATCCTACAAAACCCATCTCAAGATCTACAATCATGCCATAAAAAATGCTAAAAAGACATATTTTGCACAAAGAATCAACGAAAATAGCAACTCAGCAAAAGAGTTATACAAAATCATACGAGAACTATGCAAACCAACCTGTATGTCCCAAACGCTGCACCCCTCAGCAGAGAGCTGTGAAAAGATCAGCAACTTCTTCACAGACAAAATAGAAAAAATCTATTCGACATTTAACACTAACACCCCAGTAGACCCTCCTAACTGGGGGAGAATAGACCTCCATTCCGAAGACCACGCGAGACTGGACAGTTTTACCCCGATCACCGAAGAAGAAGTTGTCAGGACTATGGAAGAAGTCAAATCAGGATCACCCCTTGACCCTTGTCCACATTTCATATTTAGGCAGATCATACCCACTCTTACCACATTCATTACGCAGCTATTCAACAAATCATTAGAAACAGCAAACTTTCCCGAGACATGGAAACAAGCCATAGTAACCCCACTACTAAAAAAGGCAGGCACAGATGTTACCAACCCGGTCAACTACAGACCAATCTCCCAACTCCCGTACCTCTCCAAAGTACTAGAGAATCTGGTCAATAGACAGCGGTCCAACTACCTGGAGCTCAACGACCTACTAGACCCCTCACAAACGGGATTCAGGGCCACCAACAGCACAGAGGCAACTCTTCTGGCAGTCACGGACAACATAAGAACATTACTGGACCAGGGCAAGGCCGTGGCCCTGATCCTATTAGACCTGTCGGCAGCGTTCGACACGGTCTCTCACCACCTCCTACTAGAAAACCTACATGGGAAAGGGATACACGGGAAGGCCCTTCAATGGCTCAGCTCGTTTCTGAGCAATAGAACCCAAACCGTGCAACTCGGTGCTTTCTCATCCAAACCCAAAAAATTGAACTGTGGTGTCCCGCAGGGAGCATCCCTTAGCCCCACACTGTTTAATGCCTATGTTTCACCCCTTGCAAAAATTGGGACAAAGTGGGGTTTTGGTGTGTGCTCCTATGCGGATGACACGCAACTAACAATCGCCATCGGAGAGGGGCACGACGACACCAAAAAGAAACTCAACAGCTGTCTCACCGAAATGGCTAATTGGATGTCAGACCACTGCCTAAAGTTAAACGCAGACAAATCTGAAATCCTGCTCCTCGGAGAAGCTAAACACATCTGGGACACATCCTGGTGGCCCTACTCACTTGGAGACGCCCCAGCACCCAAGCAGTGCGCCAAAAACCTGGGCGTGACAATCGACGACAAACTCTCCATGCAGGACCATGTACGGACATTGTGTGGAAAAAGCTTCCCCACCCTGAAGCTCCTAAAAAGGCTCTTTCCATGGATCCCATTAGAAAGCAGAAGGACAGTCACACAGGCCCTGCTGGTCAGTAGACTGGACTATGGCAACGCTCTCTTTGTAGGCATGCCAGACTACCTCTTCAAACGTCTACAGGTGGTGCAAAACGCTGCAGCCAAACTGGTGTGTAACAAAGACAAACACAGCTCAGCGAAGGAATGCCTAAAACAACTTCACTGGCTGCCCATGCGCCAAAGGGCACGCTTCAAGCTCTTAGGGCATGCCCACAAAACACTCCATGATACAGGCCCCAAGATCCTTCAGAATAAAATACGATTCTACACTCCCACCAGACCACTAAGATCACAACACCAAGCACTCGCCGAAACGAAAAGGATTAAAAAGTCCAGGGCAGGAGGCCGCACCTTCTCCCATCTCGCCGCACTGCACTGGAATGAGCTTCCAGTCGAACTCAGGCTGAATAAAGAATACAACACTTTCAGGAAAAAACTTAAAACATACCTATTCCCCAAAGACTGATATTATACCCATTAACTTCTTAGTCCCTACTCACCACTAGTCCGTTCTTAGCGCCATGATATCTCAAGGGATGAATGTCGCGCTCTATAAATAAATAAATAAATAAGCTGTTAAATCACACACAAGAAAAAAAAATTTGTACAGCACACATCCTGACTCAATTATTTGACAATGCTCTTATATGTGATAACGAACAAAAAAGTTGCTCAGTGAAATAATGTATTTGCTTAGGATCACACAATTTGATCAAGCAAAAACTGATCCCAGGTTTTCCAGTTTCAGGCTGTGCACTTCAGCCACTAGATTGGAATCTCTTAGTGCCATCAAAGGTTGATGCTTTGGGCTTAATTCTTAAAGGATCTGATTAGATTTTGGTTCCATGCAGAATCCACCTTTTATTTTGTGCAGTTTTACCCAGCGCTTTACAACAGATAACATATATTAAGTTTTATCAGCGCTCTGCTACATCAGGCTCCCAGAGGTCAATGTTGCTGCTGAATCCTTGCAGGCCCCACACTCAACAATAATAATGAAATCAGTAATTTAACAACTGCCTGCTCCGAGTGCTGTCATCCACCATAGCAAAACCCATGCACGTAAGAGAAAGACTTTCAAGTCCTTCCACACGCATTCTGCTCTTCAACCCGGCCTTGAAAACTTGTTGTCACTGTAGTTCAGCTCCAAGAAAGGGAGCTTTTTGTCACACTGCTCACAAACCATCTCTTGGTCTTGCATGGAGCAGTGAAGTGCGCGCTGTGGGAGAGTGTGCGCGCACTGGTGAAAGGCAGTGTGCGCGCCCGCTCAGGCGCGCATGCTACAGGGAACAATGGTGGTGACATCATACATTGTTGGGAAGTTATGCCTAGATTGGCTAAAGACGTCGACACTGTCCCAGGTGAAACAACACAACCTTACTTTCAGATGACATGGATCTAAGGGATTTTTTGTTAGGTCCCCGGAAACCACGTTGAAAACGCTTCTTATATGCTGTTTACAACGAAGTATGGAAGATCTCTCAACAGGAGGCTGCTGAGAGATTACGTGAAATTGATAGGGCTAACCTAGAAAAGGCTTTGGCAGTGGTCAACAATGGCTTGACCACACTAACATCAAGGATTTATTCACTGGGCAACATTGTGTCTTCTGCTATAGATATTTTGGAACAGGATTTGTTCATTCTTCAACATGGGCAATCACAGCTACCATCAATTCTGTTACTAAGCTGGACATTACATTAATTGTGCTCCGGACACGTGCCCTGGCGATATATTAACAGTACGTCTCTGTTCTCTGCTTATAATTTAACAAAAAGGCAGACCACAATGGCACAAAGAGATGCAAAGTATACAATGTTGCACATTGAAAAACTAGACCAGTTACCTTTCACTGTGGCTGAATCACCTTCCACTGAATGGTTAATCCATGGCCATATCACATTGCCAGTGACAACATTTCAATTTCAATATTGCCTACAATAACACCAGGTAGGAAGGTATGAAGCGTTGGGTAGGGAGTACATCAATGAATCTTGGGAGTTACCTTAAAAATTTAGATGCAGAAATAGTGACACTGAAGTCTTTCTCAGCGGTTCAGACTGCGAGAATTCATTAAGAGGATCATTAATTTGTCAGGATATTATGCTTCACGGAGCTTGCAACGCTTCGGTTGCAAACCTATCTTGTCACTTGAAAGGGTCCCCAGCTGCTGTGATTCATCCGGTGTTCAAACTACTCTTGAATGGGAGTTATTTGATGTTTAATGATCAAGGTTGCTGCGGGATGCTGCCGGGCATCACATATCTGGTCACAGTAAGTTCCAGGGTTACTTGTTGTATGCAAGTATTGTTTACACCGACCCACACAGTCGGGGAGACGCCGCTATGGCCTTCGTGAATGTTTCCCTAATACCGTTTGATTCTCTGAGCAGACTGAAAGCTATACTGTTACAGAAAGAGGTGGCCTTAACCTCGCCCCGCAACACTTTTGATCTACAGGTTGCAAGGTCCTCGGCTGAGATACAGGCCTTAGTCCGAACTAACTTCCCGCTCCATTTTGGGGAAATGGTACATCGCATCATTAACATGTCTGATACGAGCGGCATAGTGCACCTATTAAAGACCATAGGTTCTGGGCTATTAAGTACCTTTCAGATGGTTTTCGGAGTTATTCCATCTTTGATACACTCCGTATTTGGAAGCATTTTTGGAGGTCTTCCGCTGATCCTGCTACTTGTAGTGGGTATCCTGGTTTTAATTTTTCTGCTACGCAATGGATGTCCCAAATACCAAGGAGATGGAAAAAGCGCTCTTGGAGCGACTTTGCCGTGAACGCATGGTACTCCATCTGGGCACAACTCGGCTTCGGGAACTGAGCACTGGTTTCTGTCTTTCAGATCAGTCTGGGTTGACTGCGTCTTGCCTGCACTCCTCTGCTTATTCTGCGGACAAGAATGTATGTTGAACATCTGTCTAACATTCCCATCGGTTGCGCCTCCGGACGTGGATGTACTGCTGGACCCGTTAAAGGCCCATATAGTGCAGTGTCCTCCGCGTATTCCAATCCTGATGTTGGCATTCTTAGAGCCACCACAGGATGCTTCAGCTCCTATTGGAATGGACACCGGCTCTGCACCAGGCTTACAGGCATCGAAATCTTCCTCAGCAACGGCTGTGGGAACTGGAGAAGATCACCATTGCTCCATTGACCTGATCCAAGAGGTGTTACAGGGACCGTTGTCTGAGAAGGCAGGCAACAGTGATGTTGCGTCTCCAGCACAGGACACAAACATTTGGCTCTCCGTGTTCTGGGAACAATTTGGCATTTTTTCCAAAAACAACATTTTTGTTTTATTTTTCCTCTTCTACTCTCACTGAGCACTGTGGCTTTCGGCGTGCTCAGTTGGACTGACAGTATATTGACTTTTAGAGGACTCATAGAGCTTTTTCCAGATACATCATTTTTTAACACATACTATGTTTTTAGACTCATATTTTAGCGATATTTTTATGCTTTTTAACAGGCATATTTTACCTTTTAGTATTATATCATCTAGTCGGATGAGGAGTGGGTGTTATGAACCCCAATGTACCCCAATATAGGCCTAGGTAGTTACACGACCTTTTACCTACATCTGTCCTACCATTGTTCTACATAACAGGTTTTGGCACTGACCTTTTACCTAGTTAGGTGCTACATGACTGTCCCGTGGTTTTCTCCGAAAACTATCCTCATGTATCATGCATGAGGATTGTCAGATCCCACAGCAGGATTACCATCTTCTGCATAATAACTCTGTATAAGGGTCACCTCTGTCGTCATCCTTGCCCACCATGCCCATAATACACTTCTAGGTAGAACCCCTGAGGGTACCTATTTGGATATATAAGCACTACATCTTCACTGGGCAAACTAGAGGAGAAAGACTTCCATGCTGACACAAGACGCTGAGGTCCCTGCACGCAGACACTCCAGCATGCAGTGGTCTGACATACCTTACGGGTGTCCATCTCGAGACCAAGACGGGGTCCTTCGCTATCCCACATCAGATAATGGGGTTGGCTCTATCCTAAGGGGATTCTTGACTACACACATACATACATGCTAGGTACATTTAGGTACATCTAGTTAGGATTTGCATCGTAGGAGTATGCCTTATTACGGTGATGTTTATATATGCCTGCATATATTCATTGTTTTAGCACTATAGTAGAATTCTACCTTTTCTTTACTTTACTGGTGCTCATAACCATATATATCTGTTTGTGTCTAATGGTTGTTGCAGCACACGTATTCTATAGCAGAATGACACTGGTTCAATAAATACTTATTGAAAACGTCCCCACCGTTTATTCTGTGTATCTCTCTGAGACAAAGTGAGCACGAGAGACTGAGCTAAAAGTACTGTACTGTTCCCACGATCCCCGAGGGGTCAGGGTTGTCATGTTCGATAGTTGCCAGAAACTAATTGCTCCTTGGTAAGAGGGGCTCATAGTGGCACTGTGAGCTAGCAGGTCTACAGACTAACATATCCTTTGGGGGTGCCTGGAATCCATCTGGACACCAATCCCTTAGATTATGTTGTCTAAACGCGCAGAAACGATATAGATTTGTAGGAACTACACGACAGTTGACCCACTTCTGTCTGCCCAAATTTATATTCTAAAGTTCTTAATCTCAACCCTAGGTCCATTAAGCTGGAGGCGATGGACTGAATTAGATCGATTTGGAGCTCCATCTTTTGCGATTGCCAAAGAAGAGTTTTGGCTATTGTGCCTTGTTTAAAGGTGAGAGAGGCCAGGGTTGGAGTTACTGGGCTTATGGGGCTGACTGGCGCACAATCCCCTGGGCGGGTTAGATGTGGGGACTTAAGACTGTGCTCTGTCTTAAATACTGGTGTTTGCGCCAAGGATGCTTCCATTTGGGCTTCTATTAGTGCTTCTAGCGTGGCTAGGAATTGGTCTGATAAACTGCCAAGCTTGTGTTCAGATTTGCTGCATCTCCTGGATTTCTTAGGAAGTGACTGAAAGGTGGAAGGTTCAGTGATAGTTATAATCTTAGCTTGTGCTTGAGTTTACAGGGTTGAGAGAAAAGTTGAAGGTGGGGGAAAATGTGTATTATTGTTCCTGTGAATTTGGACAGTTGTCATGTGTTTGTTTAGAAGCGAAGGCACATCTTTGGGCTGAGGATCTTGGTGTAGCCCAGGGTAGGAGTTTGATTGCCTGAATTTTTTCCCTGTTGTGCTTATATCCTCAGAGTCTGCCCTGTGTAAAGGTAAGGACTGCCTGTTTTGCTCGTTAGAGATTTTTAAGCTTCTGGAAGGGGGGGCCTTTTGTGGGATTTTTAGGAAGTATCCTTGGATCCGGCCACGGGGGAAAAGGTTGAGGATTTTCATCCTGAGATTTTTTCAAGACGTGTGTTGAGCCCCCGTGGTTTTTTTTGGTCGCACTTAGTTAGTGTTGGTGTATGCCCAATAGTATCTAGCTGCTTGAGCATGTAGCCCCCTTGGTCCCCGAGATCAAACACAGGGCTCGTGCTGGTCACCACACTGAGATCCTGTGGCACGGTCTTTTGAGGCGAGGTGGAGCAGTCATCTAAGGGGGTCGGGCCTGCTTTTTTTGAGACAGTTTCTCTTTTTTACCATGGTGTGCTGCAGGAAGTTCCCCCGGGTCCTTGATGAATTTCAGTTGGCAGGAAGGAGCTGTCGTACTATGATACTGCAGCACATGGGCTTATCTTAGTGCAAAAAGAATGAACAAGTCAATGTGACAATATGATATGAACTATGTCCCACAAGTCATAGGTATACCTCCACAGCAAGCAGCTAACATTGACTGATCAAAGGGCGAGGTTGGCTAAGAAAACATCTGCTTCCCAAAGGTCTCAAGTCATTTAGACTCACTGTCTGGAGAAGCAGTGGGGAAGAGAGTTGGGGTTCACCCCAGCTAGCACCACCTGACTCTCTAGTGCAGGGTGTTGTGTGAGAAACTCATTGTCACTTGGCGTCGATCTGTGGCATCTGGCAACCTGCCTGCAGGAACAGGGCTTAGACCAGGTGCCCATATAAGGGTGCCAGCCAAGACTTCATTAAATAGAAGCAAAGGCTCTGAGACGGTTTTGTCCAGGTTGTAAAACCTCTGTTTTTGACCTTCACAGTGGAAAACAGAAAGTCCAAAACCTCCGCTGCATGCCTCATTACTACAGCAAAGGAGGTACTCCCTTCTGTCACTGGTCCAGGTGGACAACACAGCCCAGTGTGCGGGGAAGTGTCCAACCCAATGGCATGTTATAAATCCAAATTTTCATCCTCACAATGATGGGGGAAATACTCCACTTCGCCACAAATATAATCCTCAAAGGCAGGCTGGCTCTAGACAGAATCTGAACTGAAATGTTGCAGCAGCATGGAGTACAACTCAGGGATAATGGCACAATTCTGTCTAAGTCGAAATGGCAGGGACTGCATTGAGAGGCGACCTCAGTCGAAGATGAGATGGATCCAGCTCGAAGTCAGGGACGGCAACAGGAACTGAGTCGTCCTTTGACACCAGCAGCGTCTGTGTCAGCATCAATGTCACAGGGACTGGTGTGAATCTTGATGCCAGATTGCAGGTTAGCTCTTGCATCGCACCATAACTTGAGGTGGGTTTTGAAAGCAGATACGGTGCAGAGGGCTGCCTACCAATGGCAACCTGATTGGAGACCTCTGCTAATCCGTGGGACTGGAAGGCGCACCAGAGGGAGCTGGAATGGTGCCAAAAATTTACAGCATGGCCTCAATTTGTTAGGATATCACTGATGCCCCTGGGAACTGAGGGTACATCAAAATTAGTTCCAAACTGCTCTTCAGCGGAGGACCGAGAGCAAAACCACGGGCTACCCTGACATTCTAGCAACTTCTCAGGTTGAGAGAGATGAGACAGCAACGAATCCTGCTTGGTCTTTTTGTGCTTCTGTTTTCACTTCAACTTACCGGAAGACTTGGACCTAGATGACATTCCCAGACTGCCTTCAGGCTCATAAGGTCGCACACCTCGCAGGACTTGAGGTTGTGCTCCAACCCCAAATACCAGAGGCAGAACATGTGGGGATCTGTCACAGATATCTGTTTGAAGCAGCCCCTACAAGGTTTAAAACCTATAGTTTCAGAAGGGGACATAGACCTTGCACACTGGAAAAGAGAATTTTCTAAAGAAAAAAAATTGTCAAAAGATGAAGAAAAGTTGGGAATGATCTCCAGATCCACGTACGATGGCATAGAAAGAAAGAAACTGATGTTAGAGTGTAGGGGTGATGTTTATATGCGGCTCCATATGTCCCTTCCAGTACATAACGAGTCAGCACAGTGCTGCACAACACCACCTACAGGTACACGGAAGCAATGTGGTTTAAATCTTCCAGATCCAATCTGGCATCTGAGCATATTCTAAAATTGAGGACTCTGCAGTTAGAAGTATCCATCAGAAAAAGGAGTGTAGGTAAAGGGCAGGGAGCAAGGTGTGGAATTGTAATGTACAAGAGGACACATGTTGCATGCTCCTCATTTCACACCGAACAGTATAGCACATTCGACAGCAAGGCAGGATTTCTACCATATGGAAAGAGATTATAGATACCCGATTGGCATCAGTAGTGCAAGTTTTACTTGCTCACACAGAACAGGTACAGCACAATTAGCAGCAGGGCAAACACTCCCCATGCAGAAAAAGTACAGCTGTTGCAGTAGGAGTGCAGTGCACATTTTCCTTATACACAACACTATTACTGCAAAGGCAGTGACAATACAATTGCGGGCGGCCCTTCTCAGCAAGAAGTACATTACGCTCATCTCTCTTTGCACTGGCCCTGGGCAGAGACAGAGAGCTGTAACAGCAAGATAACCAAGGTCCCTGGAGAAGCCATAAAAAAATTATATACAAATATAGCAGTACCCAATTCTTTAAATATTTTTATTTTTGTCTTCATGGAAGAGAAACAATTCACACTGTAAAAAAGTGACTGGAGACTAGGCAAGGGCAAAATTTTCATTATGCCAGTGTAATCTTGTGTAATTTCTGGCATTTCATGGTAATCTTGGTACTCAAAATTCACAAAATTAGGCCATTATGCCACAGCACATACTTTTCAAATTTGTTCGGGTAAATATCCTATTGTGGGAGCACGTGACCAACACGAAATAACAAAATGTGAGCTGCTGTGCTGGCAGTTGTGTTTTTTAAACTATTTTTATAATCATGAAATACGTCCTTGCAGCCAAAATGGATGTGAGGACGCATTTTAAAATATAGTGCTAAATGTCAGATTTGCATTTTGGACATTTGAGAATGTGGATTATTAGTTGGAGGGTA
Organism: Calotriton arnoldi; assembly: GCA_963921515.1. NCBI lineage: Eukaryota > Metazoa > Chordata > Amphibia > Caudata > Salamandridae > Calotriton > Calotriton arnoldi. Next base: position 193,458 of record CAWUFW010019005.1, read on the forward strand.
TGTGAATCATCACCAACTAATAATGTCACAATTCTGTACCAGGTCCAGTTAAGTCTCAATAATTTAAACATAACCTCAACCCATAGTAGCTGAAGCACAGAGCAGGCAGACTTAACTTAGGAGTAATGTGTAAAACATTTATCAGTACCAAAACTGATAAAAGTAGAAAACACAACATCATAAAAATCCTGCTCCAGTGTATAAAAAATAGGGGAAATTTTAATGAATAAATAGACACGAAAATGACAAAAATCAGTAAGGGGAACCAGAGATATTTCTTTTTTTCCAAACTTTTTTTATTTATATGTTTTGCCATAATAAGAAAAACAGTACAATGAAAATAATCATACGATAAGAGGCATATCCACGAAATGATTGATATAACAGTCATCCAGCTCAATCACATGGCTAATTGTAATTGTCATTAACCATATTGCAAAAACCGAAATAAGACAAAAAACAGACATCACATTAACAAAAACCAGCCACCGACCATAGTTTACAAAAAGGGGGGTTACAATAAAACACCTGCTTCACAGTACCCATTGCCTCCGCCTGCCTGTATCCCGAGCAGCTCTTAGGATGTAAACACTCTGATCTCGGCCTCTAGAGATCCCTCTAGCCGGTGACATGGTTCTAGCTGTATCCCACGATAGTCAACCCAGCAGTTCCAGGTTTTGTAATAATTTTTGAACAGGCTCTGGCTATGTATATAGGATGTTCCAGGCCCATGCAGTGGTCCATATCCTCTCTCCAAACCTCTAGTGAAGGAGCCGAAGCCTCCTTCCAGGCTCTAGCAATGTTATGCTTAGCCACCATAAGGCCCAGCTACAAAAGTGCTTATTGACAACGGTTCCCATCAATTAGGGTGACCAACTGACATAGGTGCAAATTCAGGACAGTGAGTGCAAAAATTCAGGACAAAGGGTCAAAATTCAGGACAAAAATTCAGGACAGAAGGTCAAAATTCAGGACAGAAATTTGGGACAAAAGGGACGTTTTCAGACACATTAGAGGAGGTCGTACAATAGTGTATAAGTAAGTAAATAGACAACCAACATAAGTACACGTCAAAATAAGTTTATATTAAGTTGAGACAATCGTGTACCTCACCGTTTTGGTATGTGCAGAGCTTTGAGCAACTGTGCAGGTCTTTTTGTGGTATTTCATATGATATTTTGTTTACAGTTTGGGGTTCCTTTGAAGTGTTGTCCCACCCGCACTGCAGGGGATGCAGGGGCCTTCAGCCTTCATTACACCCCTTCACCAAAGACCTCCCTCTGCACAGATTTCCTCACTATCAACCTCCCATGGTGCCCCTCATCTCTATATAGACCCTCGCTCATGTGTATGTCATTTATTTTACAGTGCTGCTCAGCCCAATGTAGGGTGTTGAGCGCTTTAGGTCACACACTTATTGTTCAGGGACAATGACTCATAAGTATGTAAATCAATATATAGGAAATGTTACTTAAGACAAGGAGGGCTACAAGGTGTAGGAGTGACATGGCATCCATACTGGTATGTACTATATGCAGGGCCACTGGAATTATGCAGCAGGGAGGGCCAAATTATGCTGCAGGGTTGACTAAATTATTTGGCAAGAAAAGGGAATTTATGCAGCGTAATGCTGCAAATTTTGTCATAGTATTACCATATTATTTTCTCATTTTTTGCACATTTTAACACTTTCTGGTCATAGGTTGCACCTCATTAGTACCCGTATAACACCCAAATATAGTAATATGCAAAGGAAGGTGACTAGTTAACCTTTACAAAGGGCCTTTGCAACACGTCACTGCCTTTTAGTTATTTTTTAACCATTTGAGGTAGAAACTGTTTTTAAATTAGAATCTTCAGATATATTCAGATAATGATGGATTATGTGGCACATGCGGCAAATCCGTAATCATGCGAAAACTATTGAAGCCGCACAATCGCATAATTCCAGTGACCCCGAAATACAAACTGAGGATATAACACATAACATAGTGGTTGGGGTGTCTTTACAATTATTATACAAATGAATATTTTGCTCTGCATGTTACACTTTGTGCTTTACAAGAGGCGCATTATGCCTCTATGCTTCTTTATGATGAGTCAAAACCGGGATTAGTGAAAACTCATATCTCTCCAAGAGATACATTAATCACCAGAGTTAAATAGAAATTTTTGTTATGGCCCGAAAATTGCAGGCGCGCAAAGCACTCAGAAGTCTTTGCATTTCATCCTGTCAGATATTTCAAAACGTAGCTTAGTCCTCCAGCACGGCTCCTCCACAAAAGCAGCATGCTGTGCCGTAGGCCTATGCAGAGGACGGCACGCCACATGCTGTAACTACACAAGGGCCCATTGCAAGGGAGTAGCCAGAAAAATAAAATACCCCCCGCTTTATATGTCACTAAATAAAGGAGCAAAGTGAGCTATCCTGGTCTTTCCTTTTGAAGTCTGTGAAAATTGTTCCCCTGATGAAAATTTGCAAAAACAATGCAAAATTATGCTTTTTACAGCAGGAAAGAAACTTGGTCAAAAACTGCTTTTACCTATATTGACGTTTGTCTTTTATTCTTTCCGTCTTTTCATTTTCTTTCTTTCCTTATGTCCTTCTTTCTATCCACCTTTGTTCTCTACTTTCTTCTTTACATCCTCCATTTATTTTTCTTTCCATCTTTCTGTCTGTGCATCCTTTCATTTTGTCTCTCTCTATTCTTTAATTTCATATTTAATTTTCTTTTCATATTTCCATATTCCACATTAACATTCATTTTGTGTTCCTTTTTTCCATTTGATCATCCTCTTGTCCATCCTTCCATTGTTAAATCTAAATCTTTCTCTATCTTTCCAGCTTTCTTTCATTATTTGCATTCTATTCTTCCTTCGCTTTCTCACTACATTTGCCTTGTGCTTCTTTTTGATTTACCATTATCATAATTTCTCTTTCTGTCGCGGCTTTTGGCTACTTCGGCACCCTCTGCACCCCCCCCCCCACCCCCACATACACATACACACACAGCTGCATCACAGTGATTATTCTTGCTTTATTTATTTGTTTGTTATTCTGTCCTGTGCTGATCTGCGAGTCACAGATCAAAGTTAGGAAGCGCCATGAAACACTTATCTGACCCCGGGTGCTTCCCTACACCTTTGGCCCATTGTCATTCTTTAGGGGATAATCAGCCACATCAGAATGACAATGGGCCTGTACAAAGACTAAGCGAGATCGGGGAGGGGCTGCTGCAGCCTCAGAGAAGTGCGAGCTGGTTGCGATTGTCACAGGGGAACAGCACAGCTTGCTGCCATCCCCAAAATTACGGACAAAAGGCGTCCGTGAAAGAAACGCTCACGGACAACGTACAAGGGGCCCAAATAACGGGCAGTCCGTGAAATTTACGGACGGTTGGTCACCCTACCATCAATGCTGGCTGAAATGTGTAGTATAGCACACCTTGGAGATCATGACAAGTGTAGGCACAACACCTCCTCCAAGCGAGCATAAATCCCGCCCCAAAATAGGGTGAGGATGGATCAGCCCCAGACTGTATGTAGAAAGTCGCCTGGTGCGATCAAACAACGCAGACAGTCGGGTGAAAGCAATTAGGCCCCTTCTCCACAGCCTATCCCTGGTGTAGTAGACCCTATGCAAGCACCTCAGTTGGTTGAGGTGGAATTGAGAAGTATTCGCCGCTTCCCGGTCAGCGCCTCTCTGCAGTCATCATCCTCCAGGGGGCAGAGGTCGCGCACCCAAGCCTCTTTAAGGGCCGGAAAAGTGTCCATGGCATTGATCCCGTTTAGCATAACATTACTGATATTTTGTGTTGGGGGATATTGGTCAGTAATATTTTGGCCGGAAGGGGCTGTATTTCAGTATGGTCGTCATATGTGACAAGTAGGGCGTAAGCGCGTGACAAAGCTGCAGGTATTTGTAAAATTGGGACAGATGGAGTTGGAATTCATCTTGGAGGACAGCAAAAGATTTAATTACAGCCCCATCAAGGGGCATCTCCCAGTCTAGAGAGACCTAATAGGTCCCAGCGATGGAACCCTTGCAATCTGGCTACCTGACGAAGGGCAGTATTCTCCCTGTGAGAGGGACGACGGGGACACCGAGAAGCAGCCCCTATCGTCATATTATCCAAACGTGGTAGATGTAAACGAGCGTCCAAAGAGGCCAGGGAAGCAAGGGTTAACTCTACCTACTACCTCTTGCATACAGGACCGCGTTGCCCAGCTGGGAGTGCTCGACCAATGGAAAACAGGAGAGGCGGGGCCCCGGCCCCTTAAGGAGGTCCCTGGAATCCCGGAAAGCGCGCTGAGCCCGGAAGAGAAGGATCAGGAGAACGAGGATGCCGCACTGCGAGAGCCTGAACGAGAGTGGAGACCCGCGAGTGACGAAGAGGAGATCCCGGAAAGCTTCGACCCTCAAGATCCTGACGAAGGCGGAGGTCCGGAAGTCTGGTCAGACGAGTGGTGGACACCCCCGGAGGACGCCGCAACTCAGGAGAGTTACGACTGACGCGGTATGTGACTTGGGTGGGAGTGAAGGGAGGGAGTAAAGGGAGGGAAAAGGGGAACGGGGGAATATCACTGAGGGATCACTGTAGTTATTGCTGTCCTCACCGTTTTCCTGCACAGTGCCCGACCCCTCATGCTCTGTCACCGACCTACCCTGCACTGATAAACTTCCCATAAACCCCCCCACCCCCCAAACGCAGAAAGCGTTCCCAAAAGACCTTGGTACCGAAAGGTCACAAGACCAAACTTTGGCTTTTTTTTTCCTTTTGTTCCATCTTCTTTTCCCTTTTTGGAGTCTGCATGCCTACCGACCCGCGGGAGAGGTGAAGGGTTCTATCCTGCCTGTCTTATCAAGGATCGGGTTAACTTACCGCCCCTTTCTGTTTTGTTTCTCCTCTCCTTTGTGAGCCTCCCGGGACAACCACCAAAGAACGACCTGAGGTGGAGAAAGACAGCAGCCACGGCAACAAGGAAACGGGGAAGATCCCATCCACGCTTATACTGCCTCTATTTTGGTTTACCTAAATAAATCCTAGCATCATTGAGCCCCGACTTTGGCCTCCTCGTTTTTTCTTCCGCCCGCCCCTCTCACACTCCCACAAGGGGGTTCATCAGTGAAAAGGCCCTCCCATCCCATGGTTCTACCTGCCACCCTCCACGTCTCCAGTATCACTCGGGTCGCAGGGGGGAGAGTTCGAGGGATTGGACTGCAATACAGCAGGTGTAGCGCTGTGTGTGTGTGCGCGCAATGCCCACCCCTTGTACGCATAGGCCGGATCAGAAAAGCACCCAAACCACCCCTCACTGAGGACGGTCATCTGCGCTGCCCTATAGTAGGATCTCACATCTGGAGTGGCAATGCCACCATCAAGAGTGAGCTTATAGCACTTAGAAAGGGCATTGAGCGGCACTTACAGTACTTAGACAGGGCAATGCACGCCAGAGATATGAATTTTTAAAGTCTGAATTTAGTTTTAGTGCCAAAAAGAGCAAAGCACCAACTGCAGGCAGCTGGTAGTTCTAGACCGGGTCAAAGTCAAAGTTCAGGCTGACCGCGATGGAGTGCGGGTCGCATACAGAGACCAGGTTCCACCCAGTCAGAAGGTTTACCTTCTGACTTAGTCTCTGAAATGGAAATAAAAAATCCACAGTAGATCAAGGAAGCCTGCTGTGGCCGAGGTAGGTTTGAAGAGTCCAGATAGCCACTTGACGAAGTCCCTGGGAAGCTGTTAACTTTTGGCAGGAAAGATTCGCATGGGATAAATTTAAAATTTGCGTCCAAGGAAGGCCCCTTGCTGATCGGATACTTTTGCCACCTTCGCCCAGTGAAGATTTCTACCTTTGAATGTAATCACTTTTTTGGAGCTCAGATTCCTCCAGTGGGGTAAGGTAGCAAGATGTAGCTGAACAGGGCTCCATGAGGCTGGATATCTTCTCTGCGACGTCCCGCTAAAACATATTTGCTGCTGCTAAAAAGCGTTGAAGAGGAGCAATCTGAATCATTGGCTCAGCGCCAACACACCTTCGTCGGATTGACTTGCGAGGCTTTGTCGGTTCTCCAGGCAAAAAACCTTGAAAAGGTTTCTAAGTCCTTGGTTTTAGGGTTGGGCAGGAGTACACTCTGATCCAAGGGCCCCAGGTCCATGAGGACACCACTTGATGGTCAGGACTATCTCCAGGGGAAGTCACAACAGGTTCCAGGGCAGGTCCAGTTAGAAGTGGTCAGTTAGGCTCCTCAGGAAGGTGGGCTTTTTGCAACTTTTTTTTGTCCCTGTAGCTTAATAGGAGCTCCGCCAGCTGTTCCTTGGAGTTCACTTCTTTGTCCTGGGTACAAATGGGAACAGGTCAAGCCCTTGAGGGCTCTCTCCACAGATTCAACAGCAGGTGCAGTCCTTCTTCTGTCTTTCATAGGTCCAGAGGTTTTCTGCAGGGGGTATTGGGGATAACACATTTGTGCCCAGTGCCACCCTGTGTGTAGGGGAAACCCCTGGTCACTCCCTAACCAATGGGTTAAATGTTTGTTGGGATGATCTTACAAATTAAATTTTTGCAGCACTTCTTGTTTGTTTTAATGTAAACCATACCACAGTGTTCTTCTCAACATAAAACCAATATGGTAGAACTTTGCCGTTCCTTGTGCAGAGCTCCTTGTGCCCACCCAGAGGTGTGGCTAATATAATGGACAAACTCTCCCTTGTGGGCACTCAAAACCGGTTCTGGGAGCCACCCCTCTCCCACTGAAATTTGGTGCCTGGTTGGCTACCAGGACAATGAAGGGGCAGGCCTAGGTGTGAGCTACATGTGCTTGTGACAGGGTAGGCACCTTTTGAAGAGTAATTAAGTTACTGGGCACAGCCCATATGGCCATCCTGTCAGGGGAAAAGCATCTCCCCACACCTAAGCCTTTTGTCCACTGTCCGGGAGCAATACACATTTCACCCCAGGACAGCCATTAACTATCAGGTGGCATCGAACACTGACAGAGCGGCACATTTGGCTTAGGCGAGAAAATGCCAGCTTTCTAAAAGTGGCATTTCCAAATTAGTAATTTAAAATCCCACTTGACCATTAGATTGGATTTTAAATTAATATTAATTTGACTCCATAAATCAAGGCTCCATCTATCCCTAAAGTAAAGTTAAGCATTATAAAGTTTTATAATGTAACCCAATGCTTTTCTGTGGGAGAGCCAGCCTTGCCACAGTGAAAATATGTGGAGATTTTTCACTGTCAGGACATGTAAAACTTAAGTGCACATGTCCTACTCGTTAAATACCATGCACCCTGCCCAATGGGGATTTAGAACCCACCAATGGACCAAAAGAACAAGTTACTTACCTTCGGGTAACGATATATCTGTAAGAAACATTAGTAGTGATAGATTCCTTACCTTAGAATATCCCCAGGCGTCAGTCTGGATCCGGAAAGTTTTCGTCAGCAGTACCCCTGCGCGTCGGAAGGTGGCGTTGTGCGGCTCCGCGTCCGTCGTAGGCGCCGTGATGACGTTGCGGCAGCTACTTAGACGCCGCCCTCGCGCGCTGACGTCAGTTCTGTACACGACTTTCCGCATCAGGAACGCAGAGCCATGCAAGATACTGACCACTGGTGCATTGAAACTAGGGCCCTGAAAGGGATGACCTTAACCCTAGAAATCAGTTCGCAGAACGGGGAGGATGGGTGGGGCGGTAAGGAATCTATCACTACTAATGTTTCTTACAGATATATCGTTACCGAAGGTAAGTAACTTGTTCATCTGAAAGAAACACGTAGTGATAGATTCCTTACCTTAGAATAGATACCCCAGCAATACCAACCCCGGTGGTGGGTCTGCGAACTAAGATCACACCAGAAAGTCACGGAGAACAGAACGGCCAAAGAAGCCGTCTCTCCGGACTTGGCTGTCAAGGCAATAATGCTTAGTAAAAGTGTGCAGCGAGGCCCACGTGGCTGCCTGA